>JMFS01073995.1:0-15450 GCA_000699545.1 Podiceps cristatus | reverse complement strand
GCTCCATCCTGGCTGAAACCAGGACACTTTGAAAGCACTCTACTCAGTTACTCCAAAGTTCAACTAGATTTTAACCTCAGTGAGGTAAAATCCCAATCAAAAATCAAAAATGTGAAGCAGTAGTAGTAGTAGTAGTAGTAGTAGTAATAGTAGAAATTTTCCCCCATCTTCAGAGAACATGTTTAGCAGCTGCCCTCTGTCATATCTCTCCATAGTTATAATCCTTACCAAAGGACAGGCAGAAGGAAGGCAGGGGTGCAATCTGACAGCAGAAAGCTCATGAATCCAGTCCTGAGATTTATGCAATATAAGGAATTGTATTTTGCATTTTCTTTCTCAGTGTCTCTCATTGCATTGATGAGCCTCAGCCTAGAACAATGTCATTTTTAAGACAACCAGCTTATGTGGGTGGCTATTTTAAACATTGTTGGATAAAGCTACGTATCATAGAGGTCACAGGATTGGAGGAAGCTGTAGCCACGTGCACAGTGTATTATTGACACAGGGTAAGATGGTTTTGTTTATTAGGCACTGATTAGATCTTTTTCTGTGTTAAATGGCCTTTCCTAATTGGCACTGCTCACCAGCATGCCTCCACGTGAACTGTTAGCCCCAGCAACAGCCTTTTGCCAAAGGAATCAGAAGCAGCCAGACGCTTGCCCTGACCGGTGCCTGTGGACAATCCCACTGGCACTTCTGCCTGGAGAAAGCATCCAGCCACATATCTCTGACAAGACTTTTCAGCAATAGCAAAAAAAAATATAAACTGCTAATGGTTGGACATTCAATCTTTCCGTGAGAGGGGAGAGAAGCGAACCTAGCCACAGCAGGCACAGCTGCTCACCAGCCGGCAGCAGCACCCGCCCCGGCGTCGCGCCCAGCAGTGCCCAGGCATCCTTTCCAGAGCTCGCCAGAGCAGCTTGAACCCAGCGGGCTGGGTGCGCTGGGGAACCACCGACAAGCGGCCACACGTCCCTTCCAGTGGCTCTTCTGTGGGGACTGCATTTCTAACACAGGGAGGCAACAAATCACAGAGGGCGAGTGGTATTTCAAATGCTGAAGCCCTCTCTCCAGTGAACGCATGCCTGTCCATCATCGTATGCAGGGTCACTGCAGGCAGCTGACCAATACCCTTTAACTTTCAGATAATGAGTAAAATCAATGCTAAAACAAGTCAACTGATAACCTGTTCTCTGAGCTGATCTGTCTATTGTAACCAACAAAACTGTTTCCGCTTGCATTCGATTCTCTGTATGAGGAAAGAAAATTTCTCTTTGACATTTCTGGCAATGTCAGACATCTCTGGACTCAGTAACACACAATGTGCACAAGAGAAATGAGCGTTTTGGAATCATCTCCACATTGCTGTTTCCTGATTGCTCATGCCTGTATAAAAAGTGTAACAAGTTCTTGAGTTCCTGCAGAGCATGACATACTAATCCTCAAAACTACCACAAACAAGCCGAGGAGGAATTTCTGCCATACCCACTCCTGTCTCTTAAAGCGTCACCTTCAAACTGATTGAATAAGAGTCTGGTATGGTGACAGATCATACACAGTCACCGCTGCTCTATGCCACCGTGCAGAGAGCAGTGGATGCTGTCTGTCCAACACTTTGACTCATGTTTTGAGGAAGATGCCATGAGCTGCTGCATCTGGGATAATTTCACATAATTCCTGAGGCATCAGGCAGTCAGCACAGGTGAGGTGGCAGAAACAAAGTTGACTTTAAAATGACAAATGTCCCACAATAAATGCTAAAAGCAAAAAAAAAGATATTTCCTCAATTATAATTGAGGAATTATAACTGAGGAAATGCCAGTCCTGTCCCTAGGCTAATACGCCATTGAACCGGGAGGGAGCAGGTATGTCTATCTTGACTCTATAGGGAGAAGACAGCTTTGTCTGACTGTTTTCAAGGGGAGGGGGGGGAACAAAACAAAACACTTTAGGTGGGATTTATAGGTAGAAAGAAAATATAGATGTAACGGTTCATAAGTTCAAAATTTCTGTCATTATGGGTTTAATTGCTGCTGCCATGAATAGCAAGAAAGATAACAGAGCATGAAGCAATCACATTCAAATGCAATAAAATCCTGCCTTGGCCTTTACCAGGAAAGCGGCAACACTGAATTGGCCAGGAAAAATAGCATTGCAAACGGCACTGAATTGCTAAGGGACCAAGGCTAAGCTCATCACAGCAGTCATAACACTGGGAGAAGTTATTCAGAACCAAAGCAGGATCATCTCCTTCGTCCCACAGGAGAGAGGATTCACTCAGGCACCGCTGAGACCTTCCATGAGCTGTGTCCTAGGGTAAGTTAGGAGAGGATACTAACAGCCATGCAGATGGGGCAGCGGAAGAAGGGATCCCTGAGCAGTCCACCCCCAGAATGCTTACCCAGGGCTCCAGGCCAAAGCTGCAGCCCGTGCTGCTGGGGCTCACGCGGATAGTGGTGCCTGAAAAAGGTGAAGCCACACAAGGTGCAGCCATGCTGTGGAGCAGAGTAGTGGGCTTACCCACAGCAGTACTGTTGGTTCAATCTGCTCTCCGTTACCAGCCAGTAGATTATCTCCTCTGCAGATAACACCTCACAGGACAGAAGTACCAAACCTGCCTCTACTCCGGATAGTGTGGCTATGGCTACGCTGGCACAGAAAATGTGTCTGAGCAGTACCATATAGCTCCTGTCCTCCTGTCCATGGGGACAAGTTTGCTTCCACCCCAGGAAAGCCAGGCGCGTCATGCTGCCTCCAGCCCATGCTCTCCAAACTGTCCCTGTCTACCTTGGTCTGCTGGAGAGTTAATTGGCACAGGGGAAAAACATACTAAGTGGTGTGTGAACAACTAAGACCCACTGTCCGAGCTTATATGCTGGCCTTAATATTTTTCCTACAGCAAAAGTACTCGGATCAGGTTCATTCAGGCACAGCTCGGCTCTCACTGAACCAGCTGGAAGCAGCACGTCTGCGATCCCGGAGTGCAGGACCAGGGGCTGGTAGACCTGAGCTGGCTCCAGTTTACCTCCGCCGTGGCATCCCTCTTGCTCCCTGCTCCAGAAGCTCAGGCCCGATGCCTCTGATCCCACCTGCGCTGGCTTCCAGGCACCCACGCGACAGCAGAAGCGAGCTGGGAGCCCCCCCGAATGAGTGCGCCTGGTAGCATGGTGCAGAAATTCACGCTGGCTTTATGTGGAGCCGCCTCGGGAAGCCGTAGTACCTGTATTGCGCAGGTCTTCCAGCCCCACTTTCCCCTGGATAACAGAAAGCTGGCAGGATATAACAGCGGTAAGGAAACAAGCAAAAGCTTAGGCTACAGGCTGTCATCCAGGAAAGTACTTATAATAGCGCAAATAAAACTTTAATTTGCACTTCCAGTTTCCATTGCTGGACTTGACTTTTGTACAGTTTCTTTGTCCTTCACATGCACATTAAATGATGTGGAGCCTGATCCTGAAGCCTTTCAGTTTTCACTATTTTGAGCGCCTCTCCCGCGAGAGGTGTGGCGTACATGTACCTGCAGGACTAAGGTCTAAGTCACCATTTCCACCTCCTTGTTTGTATAGTATTGATCACCTCTGTATTTTTGCCCTAGTTCCCTGGCAAAACCTTTCAAAGCCCAAGGAAATGAAACAATACTTCCCTCTACTGGAAGACACAAGAATTCTGGAAATTAATGTTCAGTGTTAAATTTTTCTGAGCTACTTTTGCTAGATTGAGAAGACAGACCACAGCATCAGGGAACCAAGAAGAAGACAGGGCAGTGAGAATTTATTTTTGGTTCTTAGATCTGCATTAAAGTATTTGAGAGTTCCTACATAACTCACTCTTTTTCCTCCAAGTCTTAGTCAACGATGTGCCATGTTTATTATTTTAATTATCAATGCACCTCTGAAAATTCTCATGCTGCTCAGGCAATATGCTGAGATTTTTTTAAGTCTCACTGTGTGTGCAATTTTCTGAATCTGTTGCACAGTTATTATGTAGATTTTTCTCAAGCTGCAATTGCATGGCTTATTTCAAGACTCCAAGGAGAGGTTTGGAAAAAAAATCAGCCACCACCAATGAACATCTTTGAAACTCCCCTTGGGGGTGTGAATCAATGGCTAGCCAGGAGAAGGCTCCAGGGGACATGGAAAATTTCACTCGTGGCTTATAGATATTGTTGAAAAAGCTGTTCCACAAGGCTGGAAAGCGTGATTCCCACCGGAGTCATGGGAGCCCTGAGATTTCCTACTTTTTTTATAAATCGGGATCACATAAAGCAAGGTCAAGCACCAGCTGTCCCATTCCTGATTTCCAGGCATCATCTACTGGCAGCTGTCCATAAGCTTTTCTATAGATAGAGAGATTTCTACTGGTTGTGGAGGCCAACAGGGAAATTTGATGACAGGGAAAATTTATACTGACTAATTCCCAGATACCTCTGTTCCCAGTTTTGTCTCTGTCAGGTTGTGTCCCAGCGTCTCATGGGGTCTGGACAATATTTACATTACCTTCTATACCTTCTGATCATGCATAACTTACTTCTATAATCAAATTAGGCCCACAAAAGTAAGTCTGATCAACAGGCTTAACATCTACAATTATATTTTCATATGAAATCCGAATTGTCCTGAGTTGTTCTTTAACTGATGAAGTATCATTATCTAACACCTCTTTAACTGATGAGGTAACAGATGAGGTATTTCAGCCGCTTGTAAACGTTACCATTTCTAGGCTGAAGCACAGATCCACACAACAGCAAAACTACAGGCAGGAAAACAGCCACAAAACAGCTTTTTCAACTGAAAACAAAAAGAATTATAGGTAAGATCTTCATGGTCAGATCCTGAGACCGTCTTTGGTATGCATCCAGCTCGTACTGAAGGAAAGCTTTTACCAATTCAGTAGTAGCTGCTCAAGGACGGCAGCTCTAATCCAGGGCTCACATTTTGCCACAGCTCTGGAATTAACACCTGCTGCTTTGGAAATAGTGCCGTGGCATCCTTTGCGGGCTAAAAGAGGTCAGACTGCCCTCGCCTGCCTCCTAAGATCCACTTGAATCACCGGGTTAGCAAGCTGGCTAAAAAAAACACAAAAGGTAATAACACAACTTGATTCATGAGTTTGACATGCTCAGCTGAGGACTCTTCCCCCCCTTTTTGTTCAGTTAGTCAGTTCCTCTGTTTCACAAGACACCTCGAATACTGTGTTTCTTTCCTGCGTCCAAGAACATACTAGCCCCAAGTCTGAAAAGGAAGGAAAATGTACTGTTGCTAAAAATGACCGTACCATCACTTCAGGCAGGTCATGAGCTCTTTACGCCAGCAGCTAAGCAGTCATGCTCAGCTCCATTCAATGAAATCAGGTTGCATGTATGAGTAACTACTTATTCAGCCTCATATAGGATTCAAAATCTGGTTCTTTAAAGTCAGAAACAGAAATGAGAAGACCATAACAGATCACAAGGCCTAAGTCACATTGTAGGAAAGGACTTTGTGTTCTTAATTATTCAGAGCAGTGGGATCTCAAGACTTGGCGTCTTGCATCGAGCAGAAAAAAAAAAAAAAAAAGAAAAGGCCTTTTTTGTAGGAAAACAGCACACCAACCTCCCAGAAACAACATAGCTGGAAAGAATAGAGCTGTAGAGATTTCCTTTTAGGGCAAATCCCTCAGCCATTCACTGATTTATTATTAACATTTGTACTGCTGCTGTGCTAAAAGGCTCCAGCTAGCTTGGGCTCCACTGGGCTAAGTGCCACACCTATGACTTTATCTGCACCTCCGGGCTCAAGTTCAGCCTGTAGCCCAAAGCCCTAGATCACTGATACTTTCCCCAGCAAGGTGACCTGCTGGTCCTTCAAGCCAGGAAACTGGGGCAGAGAAGGAGATGTTCCCAGATGATGGCTGTCCCTACAGGTAGGGCGGTCGCTGCTAGCCCAACACCTTTCATTCTGAAACTGAGAAAAATAAGTGAAAGCCTCATTCTCTGCAGACTTTCACATCTGATTCTTCAGAGCTCTATGCCTTCCTGACGAATACGGGGGTCCATCATTCCCCATGTATAAATGGGCATTTGCAGAACGGGGGGAAATGTCAATCAGCTTTATGAGATACTCCTGAATGCAGCAGCAACTGCTTTTAAAAAGCCTGATCTGTGCCATTGGTCTCACACTGGCTTTCTCTCTGTAGGTAATAAAGTTGCAAATTCAGCCATTGCAACACATGGGGCATTTTTTTAATTTGGTGACTGTTGCCCCCATATTGAACTTGTTAAATCATGATCCTTGGATGCTTGGACTGATACATCCCCAGTGTGACCAGAAAAAAAGTTGTGCATCCCCTCCACAGCACCACCTATGACTAGCCTGCCTGTTTTGGCCATGTTTTACCCCCCCAAAAGGCACGGTCTGAGGCAATAAAGTCCTAGAGCTGACTTTGTTTGGCCACTTGGTCCTTCTGGCCACAAATACCTGGCAGAGTCCTGAGCTGCTCCATGAATCCTGTCACCACTGCACCCTACAGTTGTGCTGCACCTTGGCAGCGGTCAGCCCTGCAGAAAGCCATCTGAGGGCCTGCTGTTCCCCACTGCATTTGCATTTGGCTGGGCAGCTGGGGATTATTCTTTCAGGCTGGAGAGCCGTGGAAACCATGGCTTACAGCAGCTAAAATAAGCCTTCTCCTATTTGTCTACTTGGAAGCAAAGATGTAAGATCCCAGGAGTTCGAGGAGAGGCTGGGGTTAGTTAGCAGTATGTGTCAGGGGTGCTGAGCTTCAGCCTTACGGCTGGTGCAGGGTAGCACGAAAGAGTCATGGAGAGACTAATCCTAGATGGTTTCATTTTGTAGTTCTGCCTCTGGATAACTAACTGATGGGTTTGCTGTAAGAACAGGATTTTGCAGATATATACAAACAATAAGGATGTTTAAAAAAGAGTCAAAGAAAGCGTGATCAAGTGAATAGCATGTGGTATACTCATAACAACCATGAAATCATAAATTGAGCCTTTTAAGACCCATTGCCCTTTAGTGCCACCCATTTTTTCTGTTTCCTGGCTCCCAGGCCGTGAAAGGTTGGCCACTCCAGAGCAGGCTATTGCTAAACAGTCATCAAACAGCATGTAATTGCCAAGACAGCCCCTTTAGATTTTACATGCCCTTGTGAATTATTAGACTTCACTGCACGAAGGAGCCTAAGAAAAGCCTTTGAAGATAAAAACCCACGGGTTAGCCATGGCCGCTGTTTGCCAAGTCTCTAATGACACCGCCTCAGGAGGAACCCCTTGCCAAAGAGTCTCCATTTGCTGATGCAGCAATATGGCACAACACTATGAAATTAACTTTTTTATTTCCTCGTCATGGGCACTAGGTATCTCATGCTGCCAGGGGCCACGGGACCTGCCCTGCCCATTCCCATCCAAGGTCTGAAACCCAGAAGCTCAGAGCAGTTCTCTGGGAGCAAACACAGGGTTCATGTCATCAACAGCAGCAAAACTCTTCTCCTTCCAAGATTTTGTTTCAAGGTGGTACGCCACTCTGAAACACATGCCCTAGGCAGCCACATGACATCAAACATGAAGCAGGTTGTGAAAAAAGAAATTCTGAGGCATATGATACCCAAGATAAATATTCAGTGTAGCCCATTAAAATGGCCACTCTTTGTGTTACTTTCTGCTCCCTCTCAGCTGTCTTAAGCGGGACATTCAACCCAAAGACTCACATATTCTCCTCAGCCTTTTTCACAGAGGCTGTTTTCTAAACCTTCAGGAGTTTCTCTTTTGCCCGTCTCTGGTCTCCATCTAATTTGTCAGCATTTTCTATTCCAGATCTTGTTATATGCTCCAGAATCACATGTGCAGCCTTTAAAATAGCAGAATAAGATTTCCAGGGCAAGTCCACAGAATGGGAGAATAGGAAAATGGTCTATCTCAATGCTCAACTTAGTTTACAGCATGCAGAGAGGAAGGGCAATGCCTCCCCATGCTTCCTACTCTGGCTCTGCGTACAGTTGACTGCTATTTGGTTTGTGCTCCATTATAACCCCCAGATGCCTTTTTTTCTGCTTTGCTGATGCATAAATGATTGCACCTTATTGGTAATTCTGCATTTGATTTTGCCTTGCTAGACACAGAACTTTTTAGTTGTCATGAATCAATCAGATGAAGTTTAATAATGACATTTCCCCAACTGATTTAATTTGGAATTCTCCTGCTCTCCACAGTAATCCCTATCCCTCTTAGATTGCTTAGGCCTTGTGTTTCTCCACTACCTCATGATAAACTTCATCACTTCCTATTAAGACAACTAATTTACCAAAATATTGGCTGTTCTAGACCATGCTCTGAGCCCCTCACAGGTAAAATTATGTCAGAACCAGAAGTCTGGAAAAAAAACCCAACATAATCAGTATTTAGGTCTCTTCTTGTCCTTTACAGACTGGTCAAAAAAAAAAAAAAAAAAAAAAAAAAAACACAGGTGTTACTTTGGCACACGGAAAGTATTTCATCCTAGTGCAAGGGCAAGTCTTCAGATATGATCAAAACATTTTAGATTTGGGGATTTTAAACCCGGATAATCTGGCCACATAAGTGTGAATGAACTATCAGCACAGGTATTCTGTTTGGTCTGTTACAGTTCACTAGTCTTCCCCATTAAGAAATTAATCTATATGTTTCTTCCTATACTTTAAAATTGTTTCTATAATTGTTATGTCATCTGTAAACTGTCACTCATTTTCTCCTTCAGTTTTCTTTCCCACCTTATTCCATCCTAACTGCTATATTTTAAGGCTAGGGACTGCTACCTACCCTCACCTTGGGACAGCACAGACCAGAAGGCACCATGAATTCTTGTGGAGAAAAAAAAAAATCAAGCCATGAGGTAAAGAT
This sequence comes from Podiceps cristatus, assembly GCA_000699545.1. Lineage (NCBI taxonomy): Eukaryota > Metazoa > Chordata > Aves > Podicipediformes > Podicipedidae > Podiceps > Podiceps cristatus. The sequence goes on along the minus strand of JMFS01073995.1, from coordinate 6,581 downwards.
TTCTGGAGTATCTACTGCTGCCATAAGCAAGCAATTCCAAACCCTGCCTTATGGCAGGTAAGTAAAAGGTGCCTTGACATAGGTGTCCCACAATCCGATAGCAATACCAGGAGGAGAGCCTGCCCGCCTCTCTTCAACACCACCACCTCTGAAAATCTAGTCCTTTCCACAGCGCTTCTTTGGCTGTACCTCTGCGTTTGAAACTGAACGCGACCTACCAAACACTATTGACTGAAACATTATGTTATCACATTACTTTCAATAGCACTCTACTCCAACCCAAAATAGCATTTGCCTTTGATCCTCTGTACCAGATGTTTTCAGTGAGATATCCACAATGACATCTGATTTCCTGAGTGACTACAAACCATTTCCAACTCAAATTACTCTTCCCACATGCATATGCAGTATTTAATACACTATTGTATCATTGTGTTGGGTGGCTTAGTTTGGTCCCTCTGACTAGTGAGTCAGACGGTATTTTTATTAACCTAGACAAACCGTTATCTGCAAGATTTATGTCTCATCTTCTTCACTCCCTCTTCCACCAGCTTAAGAAGACATCATTTTTAAAACATCAGTCAAGACAGACCCATGTGTTATCAAGTCAGCTCTTCCTGTTTTCTAACCAGTTACGCGATCAGGCCTGACCTTTATCCACTTGCCTACTGAACATTTAATTGTGAGGACTTTTGTCAGAGAAAGGCATATGCACTGTCACTACATCACCTTGTCTCTCTAGGAAGAAAGATGATATCACACTAGTAGAATAATATAGAAAATTCACATTTCTTCCTGGGTATCAAATTGTTGTTCATCTCTTCTACAGTACAGAGAAAAAAAAAAAAAAAAAAAAAAAGAGGTGGTTAAAAGGATAAAACAAGAAAGGATTATTTAGGCTGTCTTACATTTCTATTTAGAATAGAAACACATAAACTTTTTAGATTGTTTGAAGCAAAACATCACATCAATTTAAAACCGTGGTCCACCAGTACTGTTTATCAGAGGGTGCCTCAACTCAGGGATAATTGACTACACACCCCTAGGAAGAGGGGTAACTAAGGAGGGAGATTTATATTAGATATTAGGAAGAAATTCTTTACTGTGAAGGTGGTGAGATGCTGGAATGTGTTGCCCAGATAAATTGTGGATGCCCCCTCCCTGGAAGTGTTCAAGGCCAGGTTGGATGGGGCTTGAACACCCTGATCTATTGAAAGATGTCCCCCCCATGTCAAGAGGGTTGGAACCAGATGATCTTTAAGGTCCCTTCCAACCTAAACCATTCTACAATGCTCAGAATTTCTCACATAGGATCCATTGGAAAGCTTCTCAGCAACTTTTGTCTCATTTCAAGGCACTCCAGTCCAATAACAAAAGGATTTGGGCACATAAAAATGGGACTTCAGTCACGTGACACATTTCTTCACGTTTTTGTTGAGTTGCCACCTATCCTGCCCTACACAAAGTGCGTGGAAGTGAGGTGAGAGCTGGCCAGAGAACTGCTGCTCTGCAGGCTGGTCCCCTGCGAGACCGCAGGGACAGCTTTGCTGGCTCAGGGGCAAGGGTTGTGTGGGGCGGTAACGAACAGCAGATGGTGGAGAAAGAAGTGTGAGGGCATAAAGACATGCTGGAAGTCACAGCCTGCAGTTCCACAAACCATATTATCTTTTATCTATTCTCACTGTTCAGAGTGGTCTGATAGGATAAAGATCTTCATGTTAGCCTGGGTTCCCATGGAAATTAAAATTATGCAATTTCTCTTTCTCTCTTTCTGTCATCTTTTCCTGCTGTTTTCTGGACTGATTTTTGGCCTGTTTTGATGCAATCTGACAGAACCTCACAGCCCTCAAGAAATTAACATTTCTAAGAGTTGCATGAAAATCAGCACCTAGAGAGAGAAGAGATCCAAACCAGGGCCTTCGCCAGGGGAAAGGTTGCAAACTGAAGCTTCTTCCCCTGTTCTGTTTGGCCACCTGACCATATCTCCATCCAGACACAAAATGTCTTGCCTCTTGCTCAGCCAGCAGTTAGGGGAAAGAGCAGGGTGCTATAGGTGGTGGGAAAAAGGGAAGATTGCCAAGAGCTACAAGAAACATTATTTCTGCAGACATAGAGGAGCAGCCCAGCTCCGTTAGCACAGAGGCAGCTGTTCCCAGCTTCCCCAGGCTTCCACGTCCAGTAGGACCTAGGAGCATCTGAGGCAAAATACTTTCAATCACGCAAAACCTCCAGCTGAGTCCTAAACCAGCCTCCCTGCCTTCCCCCAGTGTGAGCCCTGCCTCTTCCACCCATTCCTTGAGCACGAGTAATGCGGTGAGCGCCATCTGAACCTGCTCCAGGCTTTTAGTCGCAAGGGCAAAGTCAGGTTTGCCACACTGTGTTTGAGGGGTTGGGAAGTGGCTGTTCCTGCTGTGGGAAGAAGAGGAAGGGATGGCGTGGGGCAGAAAAGTCAGGCTGTACACTTCTACTGCCCACTGTGATGAGGTGACTGCTGCCACTGGCAATGGCCAGATACGAGCTCAGCATCTACCCCAACGCATCCCTAAGTGGTAGAAAGCAGCATATCTGGCTTTCCAGGGCTGTGGCTTGGTCCAAGCAGTTGATAAGACCAGAGGTGTTTTACCATCCTGGGGATCTGCCGTCCTCAGCCAGTGCCTGCCTCACCTGGGTGTGAGCCAGGTCTGGGTTTTTCCCAGAAGACAGCAGCTGCTGCTTCCCTTCTAGCTGGATCCCGAGAGCAGCCTCTAACTTTGAAGTCCTTAAGCCTGTTTTCAGAAGTTATTCCCCTTCACAAGGAAACTTCACTGAGACCAGAGAGGGAGGATGTCCTCAGTGAACTTTGTAGCTTCTCAGCACTTAGCAAGGCAGGCGGAAGATCTGGGCTCCTGTATGACCTCCAAGAATCAGCTCTGCGTTTTATCCAAACAGTGTGGATTGTTAAAGAAAAAATCTATTGGAGATGTTCAAACCAGTTTTTCTGATGCAATACATCGTGCAAACAGAAGTAGAAATACAGTAATTTTGCAGTCTCCATTTCTCCTAATACAGTGAATAAGATCAGCCAGCCACTGTCATCTGAAAAGCCTCAGATATTTTGAAGAGTTTTCCTTTCTCCCTTCAGGGACAGCAAAAGTAGAACAAAGAAACAAAACCAAAAAAACCCACTAGATTGTGCTTGTCTTCACATTTGTGAGAGAATTATTACAACCAAAGGTTTGATATGTGTTTCTGCAACATAGAAAGATACTCGGGAAGGGTGGGGGGGGCGGGTATAGCCACTAAATGATGTATTTCTGGTGTGGATAAACACTCCATCATCTGAGAAGCTGAGTCATTATTCCTCAATGGTAGTGTTATGACATATTTTTAATTGGGAGGTTGTGTTGATAACAACTAAAAATGCATCGTCTTTTCCAGGAAGCTAGCCTAATGCAGAGATCCATTTGATCTTCTGATTTCTCTATCGACTTTGTGTCACATGCCAAAATAACAAGTCATGCCTTCATGTCACTGCTAGAAATGAGCTTAGCCAGAATTCATCTCCAGACAGAAAACATACCCAGAGTCTGAAGGGATTTGAAATCACTAAATCATGGGTCGGGAAACAGCATCCACCAGCAGAGTTCGGAAGAATTTGGGAGGATGGGAATTGAAGTGGGGGTGGAGAGGAAAGAGCAAGAAATTGCAACAGAACTTAGAAAGGGAGATCAATGGAAGCACTTTGAATGCAGTTTGTTTATGATACTTTAAGTAATCAAAGGCTGGGGGCTGGACTCGATGACCCCTAGGGGTCCCTTCCAACCCAAACCATTCTATGGTTCTATGAACAGCTACCGAATGTGACAAGAAGAATTTGTGCCAATATGCTGAAAACATCAAGAATGAGTGTGCTATTCCCAGCACTCATGGGGAGGGATTTTTGGGGCCGTTAGCCCTCCTGAGCCCTGCTGCTGCTGCGCAACGCACTTGGCTCCCGGCCAGCTGCAGGGGTGGAGAGGGCTCCGTCTCACTACTGCAGCTCAGCTTTTTTACCTTTCACCCAAGCGAAGCCGTAATTTTTTCTCTTAAGAAAGTATCCCAGTCATTCACAGTGAACAACCCTAAAAAATTTTTGCACAGTTTGCTCAGCTGCAAGAACATCTTGAAGCATTGCAGTAACAGCACTCTCCAGAAGCCTCTTTGGCGTGTCTGACACCAAAGGCCAAAGCAGACGGCAGTGACACTGTGACTCGGCTGATACGTACAGGTGCTACACATTACACCCACGGCTTGGATGAGACTTGCAATAGCCCTCCTTCCCCCAAGATATTTACTCCAAGGCCACGTTCGGCTGATTCTCCAGAAGCCATTGGGGAAGGGGTCCCCACTTCCCACTCCTGTCGTGCCTGTGCCGCAGGTTTGCCACGAGAGGACACTGACTCAACATCAGGCCTGGCTGGAGGGCCGGAGCAGGGGTGCTGCTGGGGGGCTCTGTGGGCCCACACCACTGCCTGCTCCCACTCCTGAAAACCCTGGGAAAGCTGGAAACTGGATGGGGGGTTCTTAGCTGCACCAGCGGTGGTTTGCCACTTGAGGTTATGACTTTCTTAGATGTTTTCCATCCTTTTGGGATTCTTTCATTTTATATTTTTTAGGTGCATTTTTTAGGCTGCGGGGGAGGAAAACTGGGAAATCAATGTTATTTTGCATTGTGCAAAGTTGGATGTGTTTGTTTATGATGGGCTCTTTACTAGGGAGCCCATTCAAAAGGAATTGTGAAAGAAACCAAACAGGAAAGGGTGGAACAATGATCTCGATAAGAAGCATCACAGGCAATGCTCAAACACAATAGTTAGATTTACAGCCTGGAAGATGTGAGGGCTCTGCCCCAACCCCAGTGAAACTGTTGTTTTTCTAAGACTGTAGATCCAGAGATCAAAGGGTAAAGATCAAGCCTGCAGAAGGAGCAGGGGAGAAAGGGCTGCAAAAGCTCTTTTAGGCTCATGAGGCTGACAGAGGCATGAAGTCTGCCCTAGGCAAGTTATGACTTGGTCTCCAAGAGAACAAAGTCTCATCAACTTGTACAAAGTCTCATCTACTCATGGGCATGAGGGGTGTGCTGAGTACAGGATGGCAGCATGGAAATATGGTTCTGCTGTTTTAAATCAATGTCTTAGAAGTCCAAATACTTCGGACACATAAGTCATTCCTCATTATGAAGAAGCTCTTTAATGGTAGGCAGCAACCCATAACTGCCCGTGCATGCTCCCAGGAGGGACTAGCTACCGCGCCAGAGCTGTTGGACTGTGACAGGCATCACCCTTCATGAGTGAGGAGCTGGATCTGGGGAACTTCTTGGGGGTAGCTAGGTGGAAAGGGCTGCACCAAATGCCAGCACCAGCACTAGGGTGTAACAGAAGAAGGGCTGGTTCCTGGTATAGGCACAACAGGCAGCTGACTACTTGAGGAGAGCAAAATGAACCAGGCTTCCTTGTTACTTGGACTCTCTCAGGACAGCTAGTGTAGCTGCTGATGCCAAGTGAAGGTAAGTCAGGCAGGTGAATTAGTAGTTATCACAAGCTGTGACCCTCCCACAGGAGAGACCCCTGCTTTCCCCCACTGCGCCCCTCACAGATCACCTTGTAAGGGAGAATCTGTGGCTTTCCAAGATCCTCATCAAGTTGCCACCCTGATGTACTTTTCCCAATAGCCCTCCCCTCCCAATGCAGACACAACCTAGCTCTGGTCTGCAAGGGGTGGGTGTCCTCAAGGGTGGCCTGAAGCCAGCTCCAAGCAAAGCCTTGGCAAGGCACCTGAGGAGGACCCTGCTGAGACCCATCACCAAAGTTAAATCACCATGTGATGACATCAAGGCACCACCATCACCTCTGGGAGAGGAGAATAAAAAGGTTCTCAATCAAAAGCATGACATGGGCCCTGTGTTAATGGAGAGGGACAGGTTCATATGCATGTAGGACAGGACAGTCACTGCACCACAGTGCAGCTATACTGGCAGTGCTACCAAGAGGGAGGATTGTCCCTTGGCACCTTTCCAAGATTTGGAAACCCATGCTGAGTTTGCAGGAGGATTCACAGAAGCACAGAATGGTAGAAGTTGGAAGGGACCTCTGGAGATCATCAACCCCCTGCTAGAGCAAGTTCACCTAGAGCAGGTTGCACAGGACTGCATCCAGACGGGTTTTGAATATCTTCAGAGAAAGAGACCCCCACAACCTCTCTAGGCATCCTGTTCCCATGCTCTGTCATCCTCACAATAAAGAAGTTTTTCTTCATATTCAGATGGAACTTCCTGCATCTCAGTTTGTGCCTGTTGCCCCTTGTACTGTCATTGGGCATCACAGAAAAGAGTCTGACCCCATCTTCTTGATGCCGCCCTTGAGATATTGATAAGCATTGATAAGTTCACCTCTCAGTCTTCTCTTCCTCAGGCTGAACAGCCCCAGCTCCCTCAGCCTTTCTCCATGGGAGAGATGCTCCTGTCCCCTCATCATCTTTGTAGCCTCCACTGGGCTCTCTCCAGTAGTTCCTCGTCCTTCTTGAATTGGGAAGCCCAGAACTGGATACAACACTCAGAAGGGGCC
>KL273332.1:0-29565 GCA_000699545.1 Podiceps cristatus | reverse complement strand
TTGCAAGCTTGGCATAAGTTTGGAGGGCTGAATGTTGAGCAGCCACACTATTTATAGGATCTTGCTGCCTTAAGTTGACCAGGAATTTAGAACAGAAAATAAAAACAAACTACTATAGGAGACACTTTGTCAGAAAAACTCAATCCATGACAAATGTTTTTGTATGAGCATAATCTATAAAACTGCCCATAATGTGACCACTGTGATCTCAGAGTAAAACATTTTCCCTTTTCCCCCCTTGTGAGTACATTTTCCCCCTCACCCCCCCGCCCTTAAGGGACAAACGAGTTCATGAACTTCACCAATAAACAAGATTGCTCCTATCTGGAATTTTGTTTTCCTTTTAAGAGTTTTGCTGAGACATCTGTGGTTGAATCTTCCTGATTTTGCACATACGGTATTCAAACTTCTTTTTCCTAGCCCCTAATATGGCAAAGCCTTTCCTACTCGGTAACGCTCCACCCCCCCGCCCTTAAGGGACAAACGAGTTCATGAACTTCACCAATAAACAAGATTGCTCCTATCTGGAATTTTGTTTTCCTTTTAAGAGTTTTGCTGAGACATCTGTGGTTGAATCTTCCTGATTTTGCACATACGGTATTCAAACTTCTTTTTCCTAGCCCCTAATATGGCAAAGCCTTTCCTACTCGGTAACGCTCATAAACATTTGCATAAAGTGAATTGTGTACTTGAATTGGGGCCTCCAACATATCCTGTTTGATGTACTAGACCTCATAAAAACAAAGGAAAGACAGGCACAATTTGTGCCCGTCTGGAAGTGAAATGCGTCCCTGCTTCACTCACATAAGGATCACAGTCTCGCGGAGAGCGTAACATCTGGGCACTGCTTGCTTTTGAACCAGCCATGACAGAGGAGGAATTCTTTTATAATGCAATTAAGTAGTAAGTTGAGAAAGCTGTATCTATAAAAGATAAATAGCTTCTGAAAAGTCCAAAGCTTTTTTGGCTCCCATATTAATCAGAAACCTGGCAGGGCTCTTTTCTACTTAGTCTTCCTCTCCACTGTCTCTTCCTTTCTCAGCGATGTCTGAGCGCTGCAAGGTGTGAAATGTGAGAGAGTAAGGGCAAATCACTACTCGGTCCCGTACCCCGTCTCCAGCAATGGCTTATGCTGGGAGTACAAGGAAGAATGTGGGAATGGAAAGGGGATGGAGTGAAAGGTTTTATGTAGTTTCTGAAAATTCTCTGCCTGTACTGTCCGAACTCCAGCAAAGCTAAGTGTGGGCTAGGTCAATGTACTTTCCGCTAAACTCTCATCAGTTAAAGTGTAAACAGTTCTTAGGGCAAGAACTATAATCCATGACTTTGGTCTCCCTATCGAGTGCGCTACGAGGCCATATTAACTCTTTTCTAGCTCTGCAAAGCTGTCTTTCTTGCAATGAGAGACTGTTTAATAGGAAGGTGAAGAAATCCCCGCTTAGGCAGCAGCCAATTTCTTGGTGTTAGGAAAAATATCTGGAGGTCTGATACGAGTTTGAACAGCATCAGGCAGAGGGTCTTCAACATGCTGTGCAATTGCTACAACCTTTGCGTTGAAATGTACCCATCTCCATCCAAAACTACCTTCTTATCCATTGCTAAAGCGGATGGATGGTTAAATAGACTGAATCTTTGACAGAAATTAATTTAATACATTGAGCACCCCCCTGCAGTCCAAAGATGCCAGTATAAGGGGAAGTTGCTATGTGAAACATGGTTTTTTGCTCATCTGTCCTTTTTTGGCCAGCTGCGAGGACTGGTTCCTGTGCATACGGTGTGAAGTACCACTCTCTCCATCTTCTCACTGGTGCATCACCAGTGCCAAACTCCAGGTTATCCAGCCCTTTACAGGTAATAAGGACCTAAACACACAGGAAAGGCGAACTCTGCATGGCTTAGCTAGGAGTGAATCACACAAAGTCTTGTTAAGGTAGGGAATTGAGCCTAGATTTCTGGAAATCGGGTTATACCACTGGGCCATTCCGCCTTTATATACGTGGACATAAAGAACAATCGTAAACAAGAAAATTATTTGGCTAATACCAAAGTACAAAAAAAATCTCAAATTGTATTTCTTGTATGATGTGCAACAGTAAACATGAAGAATAATTGAATTCCTTTAATTAAGGATTAATTATGTAAATATGATCTATCACAAAAATTCAGTGAGGAGAGTAGTGCCTTATGAGGAAGTGAATCATTTAGGTCAAGTTCTTTTTACTATTATTTTTTAAAGAAAAGAAACAATAGCAAGGTGGCCAGCCAGAAAGCCTAGGGGAACCATTCACATTCAAGGTGTTAGTATTAAAAGGCACGATAGGAAGCAGATGTGCAGAAAAACAAAATAAAAGTGCAGGCAGGAAGGAGTACCTCAGGCTATGGCTGTTCCTACTGTACTGGTTAATGAGAACTCCACAAGGAATTATTGATTTAATTACAGCTCACGGGCAACATGTTAGCTTACCTTTTATAAATGATGTATTAGAAATATATGTAGGAAATGTAGGGGTTTGCATGGTTCAACATGTAATGAGGAGGAGGATACCTTTGATATTAAAAAAAATCGCTCTGCATATGGCATGCTGGCCACTGTACAACATAATACAGCATATATTATCCTGATATTATTTTGGCCTGGCATTCACAAAGCGAGAAACTGAAAGAGCTGAAAAAAAAAATTTTGTTTGGTGAACTTATGTCTAGGCACAAGGAAAGGTTTTATCCAATTTTATGAGAACTTTTCTCAGTATGAATACATAATATTGCTTTGGCTATGCCCATCTAGCTGAAGAAATGGAGTTTGGTAGGTCAATGTTTGCCCCTAGGCTGCGTGTTAGGTGTGTGCTATGGAGTCACCCAAAGTCCTACTTCCCAGCTGTCCAGAGAAGACCAAAATGTTGAGTGGCAACGTATTTCATGACGGAGGGCCAGACGCAGGGCATACACCTGGGACGGGGAGCACAGGAGTGGCTCCGGGTGCCGCAGCTCCCACCGAGCGAATACAGACCCCGGAGCTCGCCCACAGCACCGTCAGTTCTCGCCCCGGATCTGCGCGCAGCTTTGGCAGCAGCTCAGAGGCTTGCCCTGTGCTTGAAAGGTCAACTGCTAGTGCTGAGTTCGGCCTACCCTACTTAATTTCTCCGTCTGTGTCTACGCATTATAGCAAATATGGCAGGTTCTAAATCGATAGATACTCAAATTATTATCAGACTTGAAAAACTACTTTGGGATTTCAGGTCATTCCTAAGCTCTTATGAATCAGTGACTGTTCCTGAAATAGGACCAAATGCCTGCCTTTTCTGCTGAAGAATGAAGGTCAAACCCAGGTTTGTAAGACTGCTAGTTATTTTAGAGGCCATGTCCATCTTCACATGACAAAAAAAAAAAAAAAAAAGTTTAAGTTTGCAAGGATATTATAGCCTATTTAACCCAGAGATTTTTCCATCGTGTCTGTTCCTCTCACTGACCTGATTCAAAAAGGGGGAAGGTAGAACAGTAAAGAAAGACGTCTGCTGCTATTAAATGGTCTCCTGAATGCAAAAGATGCCCCTAGGAACATTAAAGAAAAATTATGTACAACTTCTGTGTGTCAGGGCTCAAATTTTTCCAAAAACTTTATTGTTCAACTGGATGGGTCAGAAACTAAACTGGGTGCAATTTAATGCCAAGAAACTGATGGTAAAGAGCATCTAGTACTATATATCACAGAGAAATCATGCCAGAGGGGGTAAAGATATGCAACAATAGGGGAAAAAAAAATTCACTCTAAAATGGGCTTTAGAAGCACTTTTCTGTTTGTTTTGTTTTTTTTTTTTTTTTAAAAAAAAGCATCTTGGTAAAAGCTTTCGGTATGAATAAATATAAAGAAGAAAAAGGAGCACATTAGGTAGCTTACGATACCACACAGTATGTCATATGAGCAGCTTACTGTTGGCCTGTGTCTGGGAAGGCATTTCTGACAGATAAAAGTATTTGTCTACAGGTTTTTGTCAATTAGGGATGTCCTGTGTTGATGCAGGTATCTGATTTTTTTTTTTCCCCATGTGTGAACAGACTTTAGAACATGGTTAAGAGATTTCCATGCCAGGATTACCCTGCCTTTTTGCTCCGCATGAGACGGAAAAGAGCCAAGCTGGAAAAGCTGGAGGGAAGAAACTCCCATCCAGGCAGGGGACATTTGGGGTGTTGCAGAGACTTCCCTGCTAGGGTTGCGCTTTGTTCCCTTAACATAGGAAGGAGGAGGGGGTCAGCTCAGACTCGCTCATCCTATTTGTCACTCTAATTAAATATTTGTTGCTATGAATGATATCCTGGGTACGATACAGCTCAAAGAGTCCCTGGGGTGTTTTTTGTGAGTGCTGGGCTGGGTGCAGGAGCTGGCCACTCTCCTGCCCTCCTACACATTCCACAACCTCTGGATATGTAAGATGTTTATATACCTGCAATGTGGAATCAATTTTGACACTAAGAACCAGATCTGAGTTTGTCGGCAGCCTCGTACTAACGTGTGTGTGTGTGTGTGTGTGTGTAAATTTAGAAATATAAATATATATTGGCAAGCTATGAAACTGTCTAAGGTGTGTGCAAAGTCCTGGTCAGTTCTGACTGACGTGGGGAGATGCTGAACTGTTATCTTGCTGTTCTCTTTCTCTGACTACAGGCTGAATGTACATGGCTTTTTTCTCTTCTCTAATATCCCTCTGCTCTTGAGGGTTCATCGTTTTCCCCACAATATACCAAACTAAGATACTAATGACAGTGCTGTAGTGGTTTGGGGAGAGGGGATGAATGGAGAAAAGCAGTTTCTGAAAGTTAGCGCATAGTTCTGCGTTTAATTTTCCCACTGTGCCCCAGCTTGCTCTGCCTGGATTTACCAAAATATCTTCTAGATATCAGACTGCAAATTTCAATTGCACAGGCTTTCTCTGGAGACCTCTGTTAACTGTAATCCTGTCTAGGTCTAAAAAGCTCCAAACTTTTGGTTTAGTTTTCTAGTAGTGTTTCACTGGTCCCTTATTTGAAAGACACATATCAGAAAAGTCAAGCCACACCAACATCCACAGCTATACCAGACTGGATGCAGGGTCACAAAGGAAGAAAACTTCATGAACTAGAGTTCACATTTGGCTTGTCGGTCAGAAACAAGACTTTTTCTGTTGTTAATTAAGTCAATGTAATTACCTACACTTGATTCTCACATAGGTCCCAGATATTTTCTCAGGAACAGAGAAGGAAGCTATAGCATGTAGAAATGTAGTGGAGAGCCGTAACGGAGCGGCATACTTCATAGACCACAATGTCATGCTGGAGGTAATTACCATTTTGTCTGACTGCATCAGGACAAAATCCTTTTCTGGGTTTATTTTTTGTTGTTGTTTTTGATTATGTTTATTTAGAAGAGAAAGGATCCTAAATGCTATTTCCATTGCCGAAAGTTAGACATTGTAATCCACAGGTAAGCACCTAGACAGTCTAATTTTGTAAGGTTTTCAAAAATCAGGCAGTAAACTACCCCCTCTGCATTGGTGACTAGTAAAGAACTGAATTAGGATCACTCTGTTGCTGTTTATAGTTTGGTCTCACAGACCCCTCCTGAAAACTAAAGTGAAGTACAAAGAACATAGTTCCTGAGCTCCAGAAGCCAAGCCAGCTGACGCTCTCTGTGTTGTTGTAATGTAGAGTTCAGCCGGTGGTAATGAGCGGGGTGATATATATTTCTCCCTTTGCTTAAACTGACTAAATGAATTAGGGTTTAAACTGTATATTTGCTCTAGAATTTAATCTAATTCCACTCTCATCACAGCACAACATTCAAACATGAAATAAAATAGTAAACTCAATCTTTCCAAGTCTATAGCTTGTTGACATTGAACCTCACACAGTTCTTACACTGTCTGCTTGGGCCGACATGGCGCTATTAGATCAACAATACCAGCTGTTTTTTTAATTCTCTTGGGAGCCAAAATTTAAATAAAGCTAAATATTAGGTCTGTGCTTAGATCTATTTTATAAATATTGTCATTAATTTAGGAGACATTTGTTTGGGTTTTTTTTTTTTTACATTTAATTTCTATTGTTGATCTTTACAGTCTTGCATTTGTCATTGGTTTTTAAGGTACTCATAGTAAGTGTTTTGTTTATCATATTTTTGTAGTGCAATTTTTCTGTCATGATTAGATGTTTCTAACAGGCCTCAGGGTTTGTTTGCTTTGCCTTGATAGTAACTTTAATTACAGGTCCACATTATGTTATTGAGTATGTCAGAAAGTGCAGGGGGCTGAGACTCGGTAGGATTTGGAATCACTTACCCCCTTCTGGGTGTCTTAGTGATGGCTTTTGACCAAAAAAAAGTCACTTGCCTCTGTGATCTGAAATGTGACGAGCTCTCAGACAGGCAGCAAAGTTACCAGGAACTGAATACAGTCTCTGTTTTTCCTGTATGAGTCAGCTCCTTTCTGCTGCTTCATACCACTGTTGGAGAAACCGTGGGTATTGCCTTGGTGAAACCCAGCCACTATAAAGGTTCTCTATTTAACAAATCCATATGTATGTCTGAACAACAGCGAGTTACTCAGGGTTATGCTGAGAGCTGATACAGGTTAATCATCTGCATCGGGGAGTGTAGAATGAGCATAGAGCTGAAATTCATAGAATCATAGAATGGTTTGGGTTGGAAGGGACCTTAAAGATCATCTTGTTACCAACAATGAATAACTAGACAACATTTTAAGTCACTATAAGTGGCAAAAATGGGCTCCTATATGCAGTTTTCGCATGAAGAGAGTAATCGAACAGTTTTTAAAACAGAATAGATTGAACTTGTTGGTTTATATCTTGTATGATTGATCGCTAGGACATATCGAGGTATCTCACCAAGGTATCACTGAGGTGAGAGCTCGGCAGGACCTGAAACAGGAATGCATGACCAGCCTGTCAGGGCACTGCTGTGTCAGTGGTGCCCAGAAGGTCACCTTACCTGGAGGCTGAGAAACTCACACAAACACGGCATTTGGATCTCACCATCGGAGTACCGTTACAGGAGAGCTTCATTCTGGAGCCTGTCTGTGCCTGTATAACATACACCTCTGCCGTGTATGGGTTGTCTTCTTTTTTATCCCCAGTTTTCACTCCCTTCATTCACTAGTGATGTTCTGGGGCAGAGCCAACTATGAAGCTGCTGAGATAACCACAATATGTTTTCTCTCAGTAATAAGTACAGTCGTTCGGTGCGAGGAGATGTGAGGGAAGACACATAGCACAAATACATAAGCATGGTGGTTAAAGGTAACTGGCTTTTACATCTGAAGGTGTCACAGGGTTAATTAGCCTTTACAGCCAGTGGACAAGACATTTTCGTAACGCAGTTGGTAAAGTATCTAGCATTATTTGTCCTTTAACACAGAGCTCGGGTATTGTATACAGATTTGCCGTGCACGCTCGCTCTGTTTCTTTGGCAGCACGATATCAGGCCGCCCAGGTCCCAGAGAAACCGTAGCAGTGCCTTCCTGCCATTGTGCACCAGGAAGGGCCGGCCAAGCGCTCGCGTCCCGGGGCCTGCGATTTCCCTCCGCCAGCTCTGGGATGCGTTATTTTTAAACAGCCGGAGTAACGGCAACCGAAAGCTGCTCCTCCATAGCGTAGGAACAACCGCTGGGCTACGGGGCCAGCTGGCCCCAGCATCCCCACCGCAGCATCCCTGAGCTTGCGGGTGACAGTGGGTTGGTCCCAACACCCGCAGCGCGCCACTTCAGTTAGGGACAGAGGAGAGGGACATTGACGGCATCACCCATCCATAGATTTGTGTAGGTCTAAAACGAAATTCTTTTTTTATGCTTAGAGCGTTGTCTGAATGCTATTAAATATAATAGAATGTACCCATTTTACTAAAAGTGGACAATGAAACCCACCTTCATGAGAGAGAGCTCCTCAGAGTGAACCCCTGAGGCCAGTTGCATTGAGACCTTTCTGTGTGAATTGATGTAAAAAATCAGAAGCAAAAGTAATGTTAGTATTCATCCTTGCATCCCTTCATATGGCCTTTTGTCCAACTTCACATGCCACAGTGAACTACTATCCCCCAAAGCTCAAATCCAGTCTTTCTGTGTTGTTTCTTGAGAGAATAAGCCATCATCTTGGGTTGGAAGGTTATGATTTGCAGGGCTTCTCCAGAGATAACTGGGTTTGTTTCTGCATAGAATGGGAACACAGATAAGATTTAACAGCAGAAAAATGTATTGTTTCCAAAGTACCAAGAAAGATGAAAGACAGCAGCTTGAGAAGAGATGGTGATATACTAGACCCGATTCTCCCACCATTTATAGCAGCGTAAATCCACAGGAATTGTACTCATATTGATTCTCCATCAAATGTGGAGAGGCCCACCACCCTTAAAAAAACCTATGAAATAATGGGGAAAAAAAAGGTGAGGACATGGAAGAGCACCAAAAAAAGAGATGTAAAAGGTTTGATACAGAAGAAAAAAAATTTAGAAATAAAACCCTGTGTTGGATGATTTTAAATATCAAATACCTCAGTTTATACACAGTGATTAAAAGGAGAAGTATACTCAGCATGCCCCAAATACCCATGAGACTCACCTGGGAATTAGTGATGTTCTTCACTACATAAAGCAAATATGGAAAGAATTTGACTTCAGACTCCTGCAGCAAATTAGAAAAATAAAGGATCTTCTGCTAATGATTTTACTGGCTGCCAAATAGTTCTTGAATGTATGCAGCGTCTGACAATCCAATTAGGGGAATGGGATTATCAAGTTCATTTTTGCTTATGTTATTAAAAGTAGAAGAATGGAACATAAATGGGGGGGTTATTACATTTTATTATATAAAATCATGAATAAAATAACTGTAGGAGATTCTGAATAATATTACAGAAAAACATAATTGCCCACGGACATTCAGTGTCAGGCAACATTTCTTCATGTTCATATGTTTTGGTCTCCGTTTTCATGAATGTGTGCAGTATAAAAAGGGATTAAATAGTAACAAAACTGTTCTACCCAGATGGCTCCGCAGAAGTACATGTTAGAAGGAAATTTTAGCACCCGTCTCCATGAAGAGTGTGGTGAAAGCTCCTCAGTCAGACACGGTGAGTCTCTGGGCAGGAGCTGCACGTTCCCGCCTTGGAGAAGTGCCTACAACACTGGGGACACTATGGAAAACAAATGCTGAATAATTATTTTGTTACTCGGTCAGGGTGCTTGGGGCAAAGGCATTCCATGTCCTGAACCTTTTGTTTTTCAAATTCTTTGAATGACAGCCTATTGTATGTTACCTTGGTAGAAAGAGGTTCCAAAGTGCTTTGGCAAAGATTCCTAGAAACACTGCTGTCAGATTTTAAAAATCTCATCTAGGAAGAGCATTGTCTCGCTGAGCTGCCTAGGGCGGGTTTTTGAGGCTCCAGCGTTATGCATTCTTGTTTTTGTGATGCTTAAGTTTTGGAAAAAGAAGCAGAAAATATCTGTCTAATGAACAGCATCCAAGATTTAAAGACATCCCAGATTAGACATTGCAATTAAATCCTTAGCCTGAAAAATCCATGCTAAGCCTCTGAGCAGTATCAGCAACAACAGGAAAAGGCTTTTCCTCTGTTTACCTCCAGCACTTTAACTTGGAAAAGGCCTTTACTGATGATGTTGAAGCGGGATTTAACACTGTAGGCCAGAGCAAAAAGGGTATAATGAAGGTAGGATGATAAATCAGATGATTTATCCCAGCTGAGGATTTGGCTCCTAATACATTGTTAGTTTAATAGAGACATATTAAAATAATAAAAGGCAGAGAATCAACAATCTCCACAGAAAACCAAGTAGTTTTGGCTACAGAAAGTTCAGTCCCCAGAAGAAGGTCTCTTTCTTCAAACATTTGGACATCGACTCCATCTGCTGTATCTTCTTGAGTTTCCTCTTTCTAATTCTGAGCAAATTACGACACGGAGCTACTCCCAGGTCGCAGAGCCAGCGTCGCGCGGCAGCTGCAGTCAGGACACAGCAGGGGCAAGCCCTGCCGCGGAGCTGCACCAGCTGATGCAGCTGGGAAGAAGCAGGCTGCTGTCAAAAGGATGCTCTTCTGTGCCTGTTGGCACAAAAAAATCTCAAATTCTTGAAAAGCGCAATGCCCCCCCCCCAAAAAAAAAAGTATAATTTAACCTAATAAGTGCCTCTTCATATAGAAATTGCCTTCTTTCTATTGTGGGAGTAATCTGCAAGTCAATGGGGTGGGAACAAGGGGTCTGTCAGGCAGTAAACACTGGCAGCTTGAGCAGAGAGCTGCCCTGGTGCACGGCGCCTCACCGCCTTCGAACTCATGGCTATGCCTTTTCCTGAGTACGATTTATCCTGGTTTAAGCAACGGGGCGGAGAGAGTGGGGGAGAAAAGGAAAAAAATACCAAAAAAAAGTAGTTTTACAAGGTTATACACGTATGTAGGTCTCAGGAGAAAAAAGTTCTTAATTAGAGTGGGAATGTTGGTATTTGGGAGTTATGGAAATTTGCTACGATGTATGGGGAAAGTAAGAGCACAGGCTCATAATCAGAGTTCTGTTAGTAGTGCATTACATACGATCTACAGTGTTGTTTTTTTTTCTCTGATTCTACTTTTTTGGCTTATACATAATGATTAGGTTCTGCTTTTGAAATGGAAATAAATAGCTGTGGTAAAATTGATGATGTTTTTGTGAAAAAATGCTAATTTTAGAACAAAAATCGTCACTGTCCCCTTTTACTCTATTATTTTCAGCAGCTAATCAGTTTTAATGAAAACATCTTTGATGGATAGGATAAACTAGCTGGCAGCTAAAACTGGAGGAAGTTGTCAATGAATATATTTGTTGGGGAGAGTCATTTGTTCTGTAGCTCTTTAGCCAATAATCGTATATTTTAAATTTGTGTTACATCAGATCTGGTAAAATTGTCAAGCTTTTCTGCTGAGTGTATTGAAGTTGATTCATGAATGCTGCATGCAGAGAGGTTTGGTCATCTTAACGAGAGGAAAGCATTAGGTTCACTATTGCTTCCACTCCAGTCCATGTGTCCGGAGCCACAGAAAGTGAACTTAAATATGGCCTGTAGCTAAAACAGCAAAACTGTGTGTATGTGTGTATTTTTTATGCATATATTACACAGGAAAATTGTAGGGATTATGAATGCTAAGCCCAGGTATTATAGTGGTTTATGGAGCTACAGTATTACATACTTTGAAGAGAGCTTGTGTGGGAATTATTTTTATACATGTTACTGAAGTCAACTAAAATACTTTTAATAGTAATGACAATGGATTTTCTCATGAAATCTGACTTGCCACCCCCTTGACATATTTCTGTTACAAAGGGACACACGAGCTATATATACAGCATCTCCTGTTCACTCACGTTTCATCCTTTTTTGTGGGGGGGGGATTTTTTTTTTTTTTTTTAAATACTGTATTCTCAATTAATAAGAGCTATGACTTTTAACTATGGGTAAAGAATTAAGTGGAGGGGGGGGAAGGAATGAAGTGTTGATTTTCCATCATTTCACCACATATTTAAATTTTTAAAGAAAATCAAAGCACTGTCTTGTCAGGTACAGGGATATACTTCTGGTCACACACATGTGAAAACACGTGAATTCTTTGCTCTCAGTAAACAAAATCCACATTTATCATGCAGGAAAGAAGAGAACAGTCAATATCGAAGTCTCCTGAAACCAGAAAGATTTGTTACAGATTTTCTTGTAGTTTGCTACTCTGCAGAACAAAAGATATCTTAAACATTAAACCTCAAAAGAAAACAAAAAAAAAAAAAAAAAAAGGAGAAATGGAGTTAAGCATTATACAATATTTCTTTTAGTTTTTGTGTATAAACAGAGGACAAATGATACTCAAACTAATGAAAGCAGAAGCACTGTTGCTTTGTCTCACCTAAACAAAAAAGTTTGTGGGGTTTGGTGAGCCAGGTTACTGAGTCCTCATGCTGTTTAATTTAAATTAAAGTATTATTGGCAGAGGAAGAGCTGTCTAGAAAAGTCTGCCCTGTGTAATGCAAGACTCGCTGATATACGTTACACTTCAACTAATGAAAAAGCTAGTAAAAACTGTCAAAGATCTCTGCTTTTCCAACCCGGCCCTAAACGCTAAACCCGCACAGGCCAGCAGCGATGGAGAGACCAGCCGTCCCCCCAGAATCCCTTGACCCACATTATCAAACAGTGCTGCAATATCTGAATAAACCTGCATTTGACCGCCTGCCAGCTATGTTAGAGAACCATCTATATGTTTTTATCGGTTCAGCCCTGGGGTTGCACGTGCCGGACTGGAGTGAAGCAGACAGAAAGTGCTCAGGCCGTGAGTAGCCGGTGAGGTGTGATGGCTGCCACAGCTCTCGGGAGGACACTAAGTGCATTCAGTACGCTGCAGAACCAGGGGATTAATCTTGAGATTTATTGTTTTTGCAGTGATGAGTGAATGCAGTAGGGAAATGATGAGCGGAAAAAAACAGAGTAATTAAAGTCATAGGACTGAAAATATATGAAATACGGCTCAACTGTCCAGCCTGCACCTTTCCCCAAATAAATAAAACTGACTTCCAAGTAAGAGAGATGTGAGCCAAGAAGTTGTGGAGACGGTAAAAAAAGGACCAAAAAACCAAAAAAAAACCCCAAAAACAAGCCTCCCTTCCATCTGGGCACAGGATTTATATCCATAATCTCTGAGGAAACCAAATAAAAGAAGGATGCATTTTTCATCTCTCTCCCACCCTGTGATCTGTAATTGTGGTAGAGGTTCCTACCCACTTTCACGTGGGAACGGAGACACAAGTTCCGCCAGAGTGAGGAGCCTTGTCTTCAGTATTCCCCGGAGACGAAAAAAGATGGAACCAGTAAAGCCCCACCAGGTTTCTCTATTTCTGTTGGAATGTGGGAACTGGAGCTTTTAGGTGTTGTGAAATCTCAGCTTCTTCTACCCAATGAACGTAGAAGAATTTATTGCAAGAAGAGATGATATTGAGGTTCATTTTTATTTGTATTCAAAGATCTGGTTTTGAACTTGGCAGAACAACTTTTAGCAGGGTTTGGCTGTTCTTGCAGAATCTAATCCAAAGCCCATTGAAGTCAGGATGAATCTCTCCCTAGACTCCAGTGAATTTTGGGTCAGACCCCTACAGTAACATTGATTCTGATGGTTGCAGAGGTTGAGATTTTATTACTGTAATCTACATAAAATATGCCTGGCTTTCATTTTAGATATTTCCCTCTTTCTTTTGCATAGAGTTCAAGAAATAATACTTTTTTTTTTTTTTTTTCTGAAAAAAGTATTTATTTATTGCTATATGAAATTATGAAATATATCATAATCATTGTTATATGAAGTTATGAGGAATTCCACAAAATACTCAAAATTCTCTCCATTTCTCTCATTTAATTTCCTCATGTCTTTTGATGTTTATTACATTTTTACATTATAAGACATGCAGCTTTTATTTCCTTTTCCAGATGAAGATTATCTCCCAAAATGGAAAATAACATGAACAGAGGCTACAACAGACTTCCTCCAGGTTGAGTCCTAATTCTGTGTGTAATTCTGGATACAATTTTATTGACATTAACATCGGTACATTTAACAGTCAATGCATGGCTATCATGTTATCACTGAATACAATTTACCGTCTGTCAAGCCATTTTGAGGCCATTTTAGAGTTTACATTGAATCCGAAAATACCATGGCAAAGACCACAAGGTCCTTACTTCATAGGAAAAGTAGTCCTCTTAGAATCATAGAATCACAGAATGTTTTGGGTTGGAAGGGACCGCTAGCGGTCATCTAATCCCACCCCCCTGCAGTGAGCAGGGACACCATTACCCAGACCAGGTTGCTCAGAGCCCCGTCCAACCTGGGCTTGAATGTTTCCAGGGATGGGGCATCCACCACCTCTCTGGGCAACCCGTTCCAGTGCCCAGTCCACCCTCATTGTAAAGAATTTTCTCCTTACATCTAATCTAAACCTACCCTGTTTCAGCTTGAAACCATCACCCCTTGTCCTATCACCATTGTCCCTACTGGAAAGATTCTCCCCCTCTTTCCTACAGGCCCCCTTTAAGCACTGACAGGCCGCAGTCAGGTCTCCCTTCAGCCTTCTCTTCTCCAGGCTGAACAAGCCCAACTCTCTCAGCCTGTCTCTTCTGCAACACTAACCGGTTTCTTCTGCCCGATGGTAACTGCTGGGTACGGACACGTTTGCTTTCAAGGAGTTCTGTGAGGTGAAGCACAGCCAGAGCTCAACTGCGGCAAACCAAGCAGCAGCTCAACAAACCTCACCTCTTCCCCTAGGAATTGCCTCTAAGAAGAATTGCCCAAGCAATTGGCCTCCCAAGCTATTTTCTGCACCCAAACACACCGTTTTTGTCACAGCCAAGCAGCAGCGTGCAAAGTCCTAAGCAAGCTGCAGGTTTTAAGGCTCAAGGCATTTATAATTTAAGGCTCCCCAAGTTTAATTCTGTGTTGGATATAATAATTTCTGTTTCTATACATTAATTTCTATCACCGCTCCTGCTCTTGTCCTCTTGTTCAGTATGTTCAACCTTATATCGCAAGATCTTTAATATGTCACATTCTTGCTATATAATAGTCAAATGTTCTTTTTCTCCTATCTTTTTTAAATTCCATACGTTGGAAGGCAAACTAGCAGATCAAGTAATATTTTACTGTTTGGTTTAATTTTATAACAATTTAGAGCTCAACTTCACTTTTAAAAATTCTTATTTAACCTGATCTCAAAAAGAATGGTGTTTTGTCTGATTAGCCTCTTTTTCTTCTTCTTTTGTATCTTTTATTCTTCTTTAAATTTCCTGTATTCAACAATTATTATCGAGCTAGAACTCTGCTGCAAGTTTTAGTTCTTTTTTATTGGGAAATAAACATCAAACTTTTTTTTTGCATTTGGGTTTTCAATGTGCTTAGACCACATTCAAATCCTTGTGCCTTCTACTCCAGTGACTCCCGTAAGCAGTGCCTTAAATTTTCAAGGTTTGCAATTTCAAAAGGGAAATCACTAAAGAGGGAATTCCAGGGGAGTGAGGGGGTGTGAATACTGCACATGTTCTTTGGTGTTATAGTCTCAAAATCTGTAAAACGTAATAGGCAGAAATATTCCATATCTGGCAATTGCACTTTTCAGACAACATGGTATGAAAAACTCATGTAGGTGAAGTTGCCATGTTCCTAATATTGTTGGTAACAAATGTGGGGTGATTTTATACTCAGTTCTTGATTCCCAAGGTTACTTTCAGATGGAAGAGAAACGGTGAATTAGTGTGGTGGAGCTCAAGGAGTGATGGATGGTGCTGTTATGAATTCAAATCACCCAGCCCTTGATTTATTCAGGAATTTTCAAGAGTATGGCAATATATATTTCTAATTTCCACTGAGGATGAATTTGGTGAAAGGAAAGAGAAATTATTTGCTAGAATATAAGCTGGAATCAGGTGCTGGATGCCAATATTAACACTCCTACAGAAGAGTTGTTTCCTGAATTAGACTGCAGTGCAAGCAGGACTTTCGGCAGTGAATCGCCCGGGCTGCTGACAGATGCCTCCCTTACAGGAGGGCTGGTGTGTGTGATTAAAAGACGGCGATGAGAGCTTTCGCTGCCAGTCCTGCCAGAGCCCCTGCCCTCCCTGCAGCCTCCCCCTCGCCTCTCCCGGCGTCGGGCAGCAGCCTCCGGCAGAGGAGACGGCAACTGCCGCAGGCTGGCAAAGAGCCTGCGGGTATTCCTCTGTCCCTCCTCTTGGCTTACAGCTTTAGAGAAAAGAAATTATGAATTATAGCCGCATCAATATGAAAAATGAGAGTCACTTTGACATGGGGGGAGGGAGGAAAGTGTTCAATTAGCTCAGAGTTTTAAATTTCAAGTGAGGAGAAAAAGGCAGCTGAATTATAGACAGTATGCACAGCTGAATATCAACCTTTATTCTCAGCTTTGAATATAATAACCTGAGTGTGAATAGCACTTTTCATCCGAGAAGCTGAAGTGCCTTGCAGACATTAACAAATTACCTCCCTCACTGTTAGAGACAGGAAGCATTATTATTGCATCTGGGATTTGGGGAAGATTGAGGTACCAAGAAATTAGTTTGTTCAAGATGCCAAGGGGAATCAATGGCAGAGCAGAATAAAAGCTGAGAGGTCTGCGTGTGCGTTGCTGAATCCTTGCTGCTTCTCTGAAAAGTGTTTCCAGAGAAAAGGCATTCTTCCCTATTCTTTCACAGCTCGTCTTTGATTAAATAATAAAAAACAACTTTCTCACACGTCAGACTGTAATAAGGGTCATGTGAGGTATAGGATGGCCCTTGCTGGCCAGCAGATGAAGGCTTTTTTTCCTGTGTATGACCTGGACTGCACATTATAGTCATTTACAACTTTGTAATGTGAGTACAAAATAAGCATAAGGCACTGTGACCACAGCATTTTCACTTACTACTCAATGAGGTGGAAGGCAAGGTCAAGCTCTTTTAGAATTGCAGTCATTTTTTAGAAATTGTTTTATTTTTTATTGCTGCTGTGAGGTATACCAATAAAGCCAACCTAAGCACATAGGAATTTCAACTCTGTATCTACCCTAAAATCTTTAAATTTGTTTTAAACTCTCACTCATAAGCCAACACTGTGGTGAACTTTCTAGACTGTTGCAGGGTACTCTTACGCTTTTCTCAGACCTGGTCAGCTGAGGGCCCTGTGACTGATCTCTCACTAAAAACGTGAAGAAAATAGCCAGTGTCAGGACTGGGCTCAACTTGCCTTGGTTTTGGAGAAATTCTGGGAGAAAGACTAGAAAAACAGAAAGCTGGGGAGGGAACAGCCTGTTGCCATCAGTGTTTAATCTGCCGAGGTTATGGCTGGCCTCTTTGCCAAAGCCGCAGGTCCGCAGCTTGATTTTTCTTTTACAATATTCTAAACAGAGAAGGGCAGTGCATTGGTCTAAATTTCTGGCTTCTAGAGTTTCTTATATCACCAATAAGCAAATATTAATTACCAAGTAGATATATATGTATAAATGTGTGTGTATGAGTGTGTATGCAGGCGTATACGTACGTATAAACTTAAGTACAGACACAGACATGTATGTGTAAGGATTTTCTACAGTCTTCCAAGTCCAAACTCATTGTCTGTTGGCTCTGCCTGCACCAAGATTTAACAAACAATAGGTCTGTGCTTTGCAAGAATGTTGCCTTCATAAAAGTTATGTGTTAAATGAAATTTAGCTCGTTAATTTTATTTCCATTTACAGTGCAGAGAGGAGTGGTGGCAAGCAGTGTTCTCTTGATGGAAAAATCCAAATAGGGTGGGAAAATACGCATTTCCAAACTTTCAAAACCTGTTTACAGACTGTGGGGAATATGAAATAACATACATTTATTGAAAAGGTCTTGATGGAGTCTTTTTGAAAGCCTATGCCTGAAATAGTCTCTGCATTTAAGAACCAGAGCACTTTGTGATTTGTGACCTCAGGACGGGGCCTATCGTACCTCCCAACAGCAACCTGTTTTTGCAGAGTGGAACAAAAGTTAAATGCTATGACTGCTAGACTGGGAACTTAGTTCAGCTAACATCAGGCTTACGACCTAGAATGGAGGTAAATGGCCAAACCCGATCAACACCCCATTAATCTAAGGATGATCAAGTAACATTGTATTTGGCAAAGCCACAAATAACCATGTAATAACTTTGTAATTCTATGGTAATTTCTTACACATGGTTATTGATGCCCTGTAAAATAGCGTGTTACCAATAATCCCATATTACCTCTCTGCTCTTAAATATAAGGTCACTGACAGACCATGACTGTTTAATGTACTTTCGGTCTCAAACAGAAATCTTATACAATGATTATAAAAATGAACCTTAGCGGGTGATCCTCTTTACTCTTCTTTATTTTTTTTTTTTTATTTCCTCAGAACATATCATATATACTTCAGCAGTGCTCTAGTTAGTTTGTGGGGTATTAAACTTAACATATATAGCCCTTCCTTTCCACTTTTCACCTTCTTACAATTAAGTTTTTTAACAAAAATTTGTATTGCATAGGCTGTACCTGCTTTCAAGAGTAGAGACTGAGGACATAGTGAGGCAAGTGACTTCTGTACAAGGATTCAAACCACCCCCAAAACAACCAAATGCCACAGTACTGTGCCATGCAGCCGCGACTTATTTTGAGTCTCGGTCACTGGTGAGTTGACAAGAAACATTGGATGCTCCCGTTCTAACCTCCTAGTGTAAAGACACCTAGAAAGCAGCTGAGTGCCAGAAAGACCTGCCAGAACTGAGGAAACACACGCAGAGATTTGCCTTGAAGACACAATAATGTGCTGCTAGGTTTATATCTTAGCCCTGGACCTTATTGGAATTAAAACTACTGTAATTTTCACTATAAACCTTTTTCTTCTACCTGTGTGCAGAGAAACCTGTATTCCTCCATATGTTACTGGTTTTCTGTGGAAGGATTTTTGGTCTTTCTATGTAATGGTTCTGAGTCATACTTTATATTTTTTTCTTCATTCTTGTTAGAAAAGATTGAAAGAAGAGATGAATTCTAACTTTAATCCTTGATCTTAAATACTCTTAAAATTACAAAACATTTGGAACTGAATTTATTCTGTATTTCAAGGCTAACACTCTTAGTAAACCACACATTGGAAAAAATATATCTGGAGTTAAATTTGATTTTGCCAATTTACATGTAGTTCTAATTAGGAAGATCACATTAATTAGCAATACGGTCACACAAAGCTCAATCTTGCACGATTAAAATGGATGTGGAGCTTTGCCATTGACTGCAGGAGAGCAAGGTCAGACAAAGAGTCAAGAAAATCACTCCGTTCCCACAGCTGGAGCAGGTCTGACGATGTGCTGAGCACCCAGAGCAGCTACCACCGCTCAGCATCCCCTGGGCTTTGACCCACAGCAAATCCAGAGTTGGAAGCAAGAAAATGCTTGCCCACTTTAAAATGCCATCTCCTTCTTTCACTTACATATGGTTCTGAGGTTGTGAAAGTTATTTTTGTGTCTGTAATTCATCAGGGCTGGTATGTTTTGTACAGCAAGGCAGCAAAATTTGATTGCGGTTATTAGCGTTCCTACGCAGAGGAGACGTGTAACTGGGGTTTTGTAATGCTCTCCAAGAAGCTGCTCAGGACGAGACCAGGTCAGTCCCACCAACAGGATCCTCCTGTAAAAAACTTGAGCTGTCCCCACACCGCAACCCTGCGGAGCGGCAGGCGTAAGGATGCGCCTGCAAGGGGGACTCGTTTGCAGGATCAGGCCCCCAGCAACTTCATATTCTCTTTGGCCTGGGTGGAATTAGCGTATGACTAGGCTTCCTTTCAACAGCTGTGATCGTCAGGTAAACAGGCCCAGGGGAGAACAGAGCCATCTGTGCCCAGAAATAGCAAGAGAGTTCCCCTGTAAAGCCGCTGGAAGCCACATATACTGGGCTGTGCTGGGTGCTGATGAGCAAGAGCAAAGTCTCAGTCTCTGGCTTGACATGATGTTCTTCAAAATACGCTTCTGAATTTAATTAGTTTTAGAAGTCTGTTTATGTATTCCATATACAGCTGTGGAGCACAAGGAATCATGCGGTTTCTGTGACCTTTTGTTGCTCCTTGCAGTGTTTTCTCTGATGCTGCCTCTCAGCCATTCCTCTCGCTCCATCATGCTATCACATGCGTTGTGTGTATTACTTAAAGACAGAGCTTGGGATGCAAACATTATTTACACATTTTACAAGATTGTCTGTATCTTCTGTCCCAATAAGAAAATCATAAAACTACTTTCCAGTGTTGCTGACTGGGACATAGCTGGTGTTCTTCATGGCATGGAAATCCTCAGAGCTATCGAGAGCATTTATTCTTTACACAGACTCTCATTAAAGAGCTTTTGACTTGGGCATTGGTAGACCAGAGGACATCACACAGCCTGTAGACCCTGCTCCTAAAATACTCTACTGCAGTCACCACATGAGGTGGTCCCTTCAACCCTGCTCCAGGCCAGCCTGTCCATACCTTGTTGTTTGGAGCTGCGTCCTCAAAGCTTGCTGCGACTGCTGATCGCTTGCAGGGCAAAAGGGAGACACCTTTCTCAGCTTAGGCTAAATGCATGAATGGCCGCTGCCTGTCGGTGCCTACCTGGCCATCCCTGGCAAGAGGATCTCTAAATCTGACATACTGGGGAGGGACACCTAAGCAAGCCAAGGTAAAAGTCTCTCCAGAATCCATCTCTAACAGTGGCCAACAGCATTTGCTTATGGAAAAGGTGTTAGAAATGGCACAAATCTACTGCCACACTCCTCAGGGATACTTTTGTCCTCTGACCAACCTTTAAGTCTCTGCTCACTGGCAGTAGTGCCCAGAAAATACTGCAAATGCTTTTGCATAAGAGATTGTTTGATTATACTTAGGTATTTTGATCATTTTAATGTTAATTCAAAGATACAACTAGGTAGTCAAGGTTCATTTCGACTGCACTTGAGTATCCAGACCTGAACGCTGGTGAATCGTTGCTGTCTGTTAATGGCTGTATCCATAGCCACGGTACGTGGGGCACAGCAGAACACTTCAAGAGGATGAGCATTTCAGTTTTGTGATAAGTTAATACATGTTTCAGTTCCTTAAGGATACTTTGGGAAAGGCTTTGCATTAGGTGCTCTAAATCCTCTAATTTTGCTTAACAACTTCTCCTTGCTGAGATAGCCAGGACCAGAATTAACCCTTCAATTTATTCTCTCACTTCCGTATTTTTTCATCTCCAGGCAAGAAATAGATACAGTATCATGCAATTTCTCACCAACCAATAATTGCTGTCTAACGCTACATTAACCATCAGTTTCTCTAGTAACTCTTATATTTGAAGGAAAAAGAAAAAGGCCACAGAGTTTATGAATAAATTCAGATGCTAGGGATGCAGAAATGGTGGCCACTGCCCATCCTCCTAAGCCCTGTATCAGGAAGCCCACAGGAGAGGTTAGTGACTCAGGTAGAAGACTAAGGCTTAGGGCTCAGAAGAGAGTCACTGAGGTCATTCTCCTGGGCAGAGATCAGAATACTGGAAGTGTACTTGGTGAGCTCTTGGCCTAAAAAAAAAAATGGAGAGACAGAACAAATCGTTAAAATTTCTATAGAACTATTTTGCTAGTAGTTGAAACTACTTTTCAGTTTCTTCTGTTTAGTACTTACCTGGCATTGAACTCATGTTACTCTGGCCATTTAAGGAAAAATACCATTTTTGTAGCTTAAAAAAGGCATAATAGGCTTCAGGCAGAATGCTATCACCAGATAAGAAGATCAAGAATCAAATAAAGCTTTCTTTCAGGCGATCAGCCAGATGCGAGCACCCTTTCTGTTACTCAGATATTGACTCTCTAGTTGATGGTGACCCTGTGGTCCTTGTTCTTCTTTTCCATTTGGGCTAAAAAACAGCCTGTACTGGTAGTCATTTAATATTCAGGAATGTCCTAATGTTAGAGGTACCATATAAAGCCAGATGTAATTGGGCTCTGACTTCAGAGGACGTTCACAGGCTGTGTTGGAGAAGAGAAGATGGTAATTCTGTTCAGCTACTGTGGTCAGATTTACCCACTGGTAATTGGGGCTAAGGTAGAAATTAAGGGTGAAGTTCACAGCTGCTAATCTTTATTTGATCTGCAGTGTACACCGACAGGAGCACAAGAAAGCAGGTGTAAATTCAGGTGTCTTGCAAGCATAGACTCTGCCTTCTTTGTAGAAAAGTATGATATAAAACCAATGTTCTTGTGAAGTTAAATCACGACCTTTCAGTGCATGAAGTTGCAATCCCTGTAGGTTTTTTTGATTGTTCCTTATTTACTGAGCCAATAAGAGTATTTCAAACTTACAATTACTTGCAATTTCTAAACATGATTTTAAGAGATTGGATAAAGAGAGATTCTGTATGGCTAAAGATTAAATGTTAAGCTTTTGAACATGCAAATAAGGTGTAATGTTCAAAATCTACTTTTCATGCTGTCAGGCTTATAGAGTCATCTGGATTTACTAAGTGCATTCGCATGTCTGATAGTCAGTAGGATCATTTACTGGTATCAGGATCATTTGCTGGCAGCAGCACTCACTGTTTTTTTTCTGAAGCTTCCATCCCTCTTCCATGATAATCTCTGGTCCTGTCACTGAAAACCAGACTTCTCCCAAATAGAGTAATAGCTGCTTACCTCTCATAAAATGCATAATGCATATTCTGTTTGGTGATTAGATTTAAATTTTAAAATATTCATTTTAAAAACTGTGTTTAATGAGGAGAGGAAATAACTGTAAATGTGTCATTTATGTTTGTAGGCCACCTCATACTCTGAGGGGTATACCTATGCATAAGGATGTGGAAAAGGTTCTTAGCCTCATAGGGTTTAAAATTAGCTTCCAGACACTTGCAAGCAATGAAGTGCTAATTTAAAGCCTTTTGATGTGGCACAATTCACTTCAACATGCGGAGGAGAGCGCAGAAAGTACCAGCCCCCTTGGAAGGGACGGCGTTCCAGCACCAACAACGCCTTCATTGTTCTCCTGCCCAGAGAGGCTGGAACCAGCGGTGACCCCAAAGCAGTCCCTTTGGAAAAAGGAAAACTGCCTTGCAATAATAATTATTCCTTGAGTTCAAAAGACTAAGCCTTCCCCCAAAAGAAATAAAATGATTACAAATTCACACAACAGCTGGTTGAAGTTGAATGAAGATGTCAATTACGCAGATAAGGAAGAAAGAAATGGTGCCTTAAAATGCTTCAAAGGAATGCCTACATATAAACGTGTTTGGGTTTTGTAAAAATAGAACTACAGTGCTATGATCTCCCCAATTACTGTTTCTCTTTTGTATGCCATTTCTTCCTTAAATGCTTTCAGTTCATTGAATAACCACAGATTTCTCTGAATGAATAAACCCTCCTGTTACCTTTTCAAAGCGTCTGAAAGCTTGATCTAAAACATTACTTGATCCTCTCTATCTTTCTCAGCCAAGTAGTTGTTGTTCACAGACCAGTCAGTGTGTTGTGCTTACTTTATCAACAGCAAGAATAGGATCGTCCACCATCTTCCCTGAGGAGAAGAGGCAACTTATGTATTCTGTTATACAATTGGCCTTCCCTTCTATAGTTAAAGGGATGGTCCATGCTACACTTAGTGGGTACAAAACTTGGCTGAAAAACTCAGGATACAGCTGAAACTTGAAATGAAAGATGTCTTTCTGACTGAAAGAAAAAATAAAAAAAGCAAAAGAGGGGTTTTTTTTCACTTCTAAAACTTTGTGATCGTTTGATCGATGCCTGGCATGAATATGTGAAGGGTATATTTCCAGTAAGAATTAAAGTTGGTCTTGTGTTTCTTACTACTGCTCACACCTCTGAGTGTGGCAATGTTGCTATGCAGAATCCATTGAATCATCAATTCTTATGCACTCGGGATAAAGCTCTGCGTGAGAAAAGGAAAAAATAACTTTTGAGGCTATTTAGACAAAGTGTTCCACATATTAACGCTGTTTCCTTTATCTGGGTGGGCTTTGTCTGTGCCACAGAATGGGGTTAATAGCAGGCTCCCCTTAAGACCATGCAGTCATTCAAGGGTGAGCAATTTTGTATTAGGAAATTTCCAAGCGTAAAGCTCAGGGAAACGTGAATGGTGTATGATATACAAAAGAAACCGGGTTCTCAGCACCACTACAAGGATGACTTTGTTGTGGACGAGCACTGGCTTTGTGCAGTCTCACATCTTCCAGCTCAGGTAAAGAGAAGGGCTGTGCATTGAATGAATATATGGACTAACTGTAGGATTCTCTGCAGCCCTGACTGCTCAAATAAGAAACCAACCTGCAAATCATGCACTCCGTTACCAGCTGGCAAAGGGGAAATGATCCTGTCATCCAATGCAATGCAGTTACTATTTTGTATCCCGTCGAGTCACCCTTTTTAATTTGTTCTTAATACGTTGTCACAAACAAATGATCTATGTCTATGAAGTAGAAGTCCCTTACTAGAGGGAATCTATTTACCTTCTATCAGTTTTGGGAATCATGATCTCTCTAAGACTCACCAACCTGACTGTTACCGCTGTCCTCAGTCGTCCTGAATTGCTCATGTTCTCCTTGGTGCACTGGGTTTTGGTGTTACCACAGAATTACTAATAAAGATATTTTCATCACGTAACAGGCACAGATGTGAGATGGAGCAGCAGAACCAACTCCCTTCTCTGAGTTCAGTCCTGTGGTCCAGAACATATCTGTGAAGTACCGAGTTTGTGAAGTTGATAACAAACATGTAATCCTTCAAATGCCTATGTCTTCACAGCACTAATATCTGCTGGATCTTTTTTTTTTTTTTTTTTTTCCCCCAAATGTGGTAAGAATACTGTATGCTTTTCTGGGCTGGTACCTATCTTCAGCCCTCAGGGTTTTAACCTTCACTGTCATTGTTATCACTCGACAGTCAATATGTTTCTTGGATGATGCTCTTCTGCTCCCTGCCAGGAAAATAACTTTTTGAATTTCATTCATGTTGTCATTGGTCTTGTGGAGTATCTGTTCCTGAAAGAAACTGTAGACTAAAGAAACTGTGAAGGAGATTCAAACTTCACACCCAACAAATGATAAAATAGGTGCTTCTTTCTTATTTTTCACCTCCTCTTTTGTATACTTATCTTCTCATAAGGATGCTAAATATCATCCTTATAAGGATGTTAAATATCAGAAGTTCTAGGTGCTCAAGCTTTGCTAGCATAACATAACTTAGCTTGGAAATTCCTAAAACATTTCTGAAATATTTCCTGCACTAATACTCAAGCAAATTTTGCACATGTATGATTTTCAACCGATGTAGAAAATAAGGTCAGGGTGAATGGCAAAGATGGGTGTATGGGGAATAAATTCATCTGGGAAATGAAGAGAATAGAGTTCCCTTTCTTATTTGTTATCTACTGGAAATAGTATTAGAATATCTGAATTAGAATATCTGACTCTATTGAGTGGTATTATCTTAAGAAAATGAACACTGACTTAGCGTAGATGGGAGTGATGGAATAGTAATCTTTGATTGGGCTCACGCTACTATTTGTGTATACACGATAGCATTTTTCTTTTTGTGTGCATGGCACATTCCTAAATTGCAATTGCTAGACTTTCCAAGGCTCTCTAGCTGCCAGATCCCCCACTGTGACTCTAGCAGTGTTTTGCATTAGCTGTACTGAACAGTAAATATTATAAAGAAAATAACCATCAGTAAGTGTTCTGCTAATGCATTTAAACCCATAACTCCCTGAAATTTCTTTTGACCAGTTGTATATGGCCCTAGATTACAAGGCCGTTTGCAAAAGAAATCAATCCATCTTTTGTTGTTGTAGTTATTACTCTTAGTCCAGCAGGCATTGCAAGCTGTGATAGTCTTTTTATCTTCTTGTACCGTATCTGCAATATTTTAAATGTTAACATCTATCCTTTGTTATCTGTTTATCACATTGAATATTGAAAGTACACTTACAACATTGAAACCTCCAAAATACTATACAAAAGAGAAAAACTGCTTCCTTTTGAATAAAATAAGAACAACAGAAATCTGTTGACATAGTCACCACTGAAAGAATATACTCCATAAGAGGAAGTTCAGCAAAATGAATGGGCAGAAATGCTTGGCAACATCCCAGATTTTAACATTAAATTTTAACTTAATTTTCTTTGGAAAGAAAGGAGAGATAAAACCAGAATTATTCTTCCCATGGTTAGAAACACTCCTCTTCTTATGTGCTCTTAGAACTTCTAAAATCCTATTTGAAGAATGAATATTTCTTGTAACTTTTTCTGGGGGGTTGTTTTGGTTTGTTTTTAAATATGAAGAATGCCTGTACAGCATTAGTTTGTGGGTCTGTTTCTGGTTTTAATTTATTTAGGGATGAGTTCTAATTGCTCAAATAAATTGCAATGGCTTGAATCTTTGTCCAGAACTTGAAATAAAGCTACCTCAGGTGCAAATAAAGTTTAAGAATTACTAAAGAGAAAACCATTGTCTAAAAAGATAAGAAATGTAGGATTTCTTCAGAATTCCTAGTAAGATTAAGGTGACCTAGGAAAGGTCAAAAGAATATGATACCAAACACCAAAGGCCTCATTATGATCAGCACTGCGAAACGGCACAATTTGTCTGAGAAAGTCATGGTGAGTGTTGGGGGTTCTCAAAGTAATCTATGTGTCCGTGAATAATGAAAGGGGTATTGGTTGAGATCAGGCAACATTTTTCCTGGGTTTTGAAGTACAGACTAAATTTGCTCACATGAAATGACTTTTTTTTTTCTGTGCTCTTTAATTCAGCTCTTTACAGAGATCAGGAAGTATTCT
The DNA here is from genome assembly GCA_000699545.1 of Podiceps cristatus. Classification (NCBI taxonomy): domain Eukaryota; kingdom Metazoa; phylum Chordata; class Aves; order Podicipediformes; family Podicipedidae; genus Podiceps; species Podiceps cristatus. The sequence goes on along the minus strand of KL273332.1, from coordinate 3,184 downwards.
GTGGATCTACAAAATGAGCTTGGAAAAACTATTTTGGATTAGGAAGGTGGATTTGGTAATGACAGAGCTTGCTGTGGATCAGAGAAGTGTTTTCAGTAATGAAGAGGGGCTTGGGGGTTGGAGAAGGAATGCAGATCCGTAAAGAAATACCTAAAGAAGGAAAAAAAAAAAAAAAAATGAGAAGGATTAGACCTGCACAATGGGAAGAGAGTTTCCTCTGTGCAGCTGGTGTCAACATGCCCAGTAAATGTCCAGTGAAATGTCTATCTGAGCATCCACAGCACTTTCCTTTCGATTAGATGGACTCCACCGTACCAGTTAGCTGCAGAGGAGGCACTTGCTGTGAAAGCCTGCAGTTCAGGAAGGGTCTGTAGTTCTCATGCTTGAAACAGAAAGTCACGTTGGAGCAGGCAATTTGCAAAGAACGGGAAAGAAAGGTGTTCTCACCTCCTAGCCGCCGAATGGAAGTTTTAATTCATCTTTTAGCCCTTCTTGCAACAGGCAGAGACTATAACAGGGGTGGCTATGTCCCTCTTTCTAAAACGCTTTTTCTGGAATGCAATTTTTGTCCCATTAAAAAAACTAAACAAAACAACCTATAAGTTTTCCCAGTTGACTGTGGTGTAGGAACATGTGGAAGCCAGATCTTCCACTGTGCAGAAGACAGAAAGCAAGAAGAGTTGTTTATTTGTTGGACTGTATTTGGAACAACAAATCTTAGTGAATACATAGAGAGACAGAGCATCCATGATACTGCCTACTTGTTTGCCTCAACTGTGAATTCGTTCCTATCTTCTGAAATTACATTTCTTTCCTGCTGGGTTGAAACGGCAAGGAATGAAGCCTAACTCCATCAGCTTGAGTGAGAAATGGTTCACAGTTCAGCTGGGAATTGGCATTCGCCAGTTTAATACTCTCTTTCAAGATATGCTAAGTTTAGGAGAGCTACATATTTCATATTTATGTAATGCCCTGCTAACACTACACTGTTTCAACAAACCAAGCCACTTAAGTGTTCTGTTTGTAGGCTGAGGATGACAGGTTCCACAAAAGAACATACAAATAACTAGCAGCAGCATCCAGGCACAGAGAATTGCAGCGGTGGCTCTCTCTCCTTGCTTTCTTATGTGACCTCCGTGTTGAACAAGTGTATCATTTACTTTTAATAAAATGTCATGCTGCCTCACGTAAGTGGCGTGCCAAGTGATTGTAGGCACAGTGGATGGTAAAAATGCTGCGCGTTGTCAGCTCAAACTCTCTCTCTCTCGCTCTCCTTTAAAACAATATCGCATCTTTAATTTATTACCGCTTTTCTGTGCTCTGGGAAAGCTCCTGCGAACGTGGGTGTCCATTTCCAGGCTCGGTTCCTGCTGCCCCTGGATGCTGTGAAGGAGTTTGCTTTATAAGGTGAGCTCAAGCCCTGCTCTGAAAGTCTTGAGGCCTTTCTTCATCTGCTCAAAGGTCAAGAAAGTGTTAGTATAAGCTTCACCCCACCATTTCTGTCTCAGAACCCCTCGTGTTACACGATGTCCCACATCTCAGGGAGATTCTGAGACTGTTGACCATTTGTGCCAGCTACAGCACCAAGGTTTTGTGCACTCTACATAGGATTTAGGTTTGATTAATCAGTCTGTCAATTCTTTATCTGGAACGAATGCCAAGGAGGCAGTGAGACTTTACATTCCAATACCTGCTGATAAGGGTATAACGTTCAGAAAAAAAATGGCAAGGTTACATTCAAAGACTAAAGGAGAGCCTCACTATAAATATTAAGCTTCTGAAACAAATTACAAATATTTGTGGTTTGCAAAGTAGCAAGAAAAAGACTGCCATTTAAGAAAACATTTATAATGCAACTGGATGACTCTGTGACAGATTAGCCATTTTCATCACGGAAGAAAACGTCACTAGCTGGCCAGAATTAAGTAAAGATGAGAAAATCTTTTCCATATACTCAAGTGTTATGCTTTGTGTGAAGTTCAAGTGTTAACTGGGAAATGATTTAAGGTGGCTCTGATTTCATGCAAATATCATTTGGCAAGCAACAGGCATTTTTAAAATTGTGAAGTTAAAATTATATGAAACTTTTTTTTTTTTTTCCAATACCTACAGCTACACTAAAAAATACATTTTGTTTAGAAAAAAAAGCAGGTTTGCTTAGTGCAAAGTTTTAATATTTTGCTTGCTTGGCTCAAATGCCAAAGTTCATTTGACTTCATCAATTTCTTTTTGATGTAGTAGTCGTGAGCTTTTCACAACTTGGAGCACTACATCAAAATAATGAATGCAGGTAAATTATCTTATGGTGTTAACCAGCTGAGTCCACCTTTTGCCGTTATGCTCAGAGGGATGACAGCGCACGTGTGTGCAAACACTGGGGATGTCACAGTGTGTGACTGAGTGGAGCTGTGCTACCCTGTTGCTGGAGAAGGCAAAGCCAGAAATGTCATTCTGGAGTACTGGAATATGACCCTGCTGCTTGATGTTCTGGCTTATGACCTAAAATGACAATCACAAATATGCTTGGGTCCTTTGTCATGGTTCTTTTTTGTGTTAAACATCCCACAAAATATGCTTGGGTCCTTTGTCATGGTTCTTTGTGTTAAACATCCCACGAGGTACATCAGTTAATGCTTACATTTGTATGTATAGGTGAGTATTTAAATACAAAGTTGGGAGAGCTTTACTGTGGATCTTCTCCCCACATACCCAACACAACCCCCTTTTTCCCTGTATGCAACAGTGGTGCCCTTTTTGCTCTCTTCCACTTCTTCACATGTTCATCTTTCACCAAAAGTCAGATAGCTTCGGTTTTGAGTACAATCGTCAAATCAAAGGTACTTTTGGCGTCTGGGAAGGGCAAAGGTATTCCTGCATTTTCACAGCCATGCCAGTGAATTCACAGACAGTAGGACTTAGAATCATAGAATCACAGAATGTTTTGGGTTGGAAGGGACCGCTAGTGGTCGTCTAGTCCAATCCCCCTGCAGTGAGCAGGGACACCATTACCCAGATCAGGCTGCTCTCCACTGTTGAGAGGTTACTCACTAAGCCCTAAGCCTGAATATACCTTTTTAATTATGTCATCGATAAATGGTCAGGAGAAGTCTTCATAAGGCCTGGTGTTGCTAGGATAATTTCTTTTTGGCTCTGTGGAGAGGAAAGGTATATAATCAGATGCACC
>KL273330.1:14056-29341 GCA_000699545.1 Podiceps cristatus | reverse complement strand
GTATCTGACCCTGCCGAGCTTCGCTTCTCAGGCTGGGGGCCACACGGCGTGATGTCAGGCCTCACAGTGCAGGTTTTCCTCAGGACAGACCTGATGTCCCACAGAATCAAACCACTTTGGCTGGAAGGGACCTCTGGAGGGTGTAACACAATTTTCTGCTCCACGCAGGGCTAACCCTAACGCTAGGTCTGGTTCTTCAGGGCATCTATTTGCTTTTCAAGTATCTGCAAGGACGGAGTTTCCACCACCTCCCTGCACAGCCTGTCGCCGCTCTCAGTGCTTACCCGGAAATATTTCCCCCTGTACCCAGCAAGGATTTTCTGTAGCCCACGTTGTGCTGTCAACTCTAGTCCTTTTGCTGTGCACCTCTGCTGCTGTCTTCTCCACGACCACCCAGCAGGCAGATCCTCTCTTCCTCCGAGCTGGAGGAAGCAGCTCCCTCGCCCGCTCCCGCCGCCGCACGCTCTCCAGCCCTGGCCCACCTCGCGAGCAAACCCACGGAGCTGCGTGGCCAAGTGTTACCCATGGCCAGGTTTTGCCACACACAGCACCACTGTAGACAACTGACCTGGGCAGGGTGAGCACGCGTCGTTTAGTGCCTGTACTACGCAAAAAGCAAACCTATTTCTGCACAGTCCTTCGCAGCAAGTCCCTTCCAGGTGCTTCGCTCAGTATCCTTCCTGACACCTTCACACCACACCCACCGCACCCCACTCACGCGGACTCGGCAGCGACACAGGCACTGCCCGTTTCCAGGGCAGTTCGTACCGAGTCAGAGTCTTCTTCAACCTGGTTGCTTATGAAATTGATATAATCATCCTTCTGGTTGTCCAGGATTTCTTCCTCATACTCAGTCTGGTAGTCTGACTCATCTAAAGAGAGAGGAGAGAAAAACCACGGTTTAGCATTCAGAGAGGGAGAGAAAACTGAAGAGGAGTGATAGCTGTCACTGTTGAGCACCGGCGCGGGGCAGGGTGACTGCTGGCCAACTCTCTGCAGCTCTGTGAACCGGGACTACTCAAACACAGACATCAGCTCTCCAGCCAGGTCACAGAATAAACCCTGTCCTGCACAGGAATTGGTGTCCTGGAGCCCCCAGAATCTCCAGAGCCTGGAGCAAGAGCCCTGAGATACAAACTGCCCATGTTAATTCTGGTGGGTGCCGGCTGCCCAGCCCGACGGGACACAGACGCTGCCGATGGGGAGATGCTCCCTGGTGAATCCTCTTCACAGAATAGTTGTTGTCTCCACCCGTCAGTCCAGACAGAACCTTCAGAAGACATGCCTATGGGCTACCAGTCTGAACTCCCCTGGACACGTCAGTCACGGACTCCCTGGGAACAGGGACTTCCAGGTGTAGGGATAAAAATTACAGAGATAAAAATTACACGTCTTAATCTCTGGTCCACAGGGGACAGCCATGTTTACACTCCCCTCTTCTCCACAGGGTGCAGTCACCTACTTTCTCTGATAACCCAGCAGATTAGCATAAATTAGGGAAGCTCAAGAGCTGTGCACAGCAGCACGGCAGTCCGCAGCAGGACATGCCGCCGAGCCCCAAGGAACGAGATACGTCAGTGCGGTGTGACTGACTCTTCCAGCACCTGGAGATCCCGTCAGGGCCCGGAGAACAGACTGAGGAGAGTCTCGTGCCAGCAGGACCAACCCTCTCCCATGTCAACTCGACACCCGATGAATGCGCCGGGGCAGACGCCCGTCACTGGCCCCAATGCACCACCCAAGGTGCCCGCGGCCACTGCAGAGCCCCACCCTGGCCAGGCAGGACCCCAGGCCCGCAGGCAGCGGAACAGAGCAGGTGGCAGATGCCACCCTCCTTTGGCACGTGGCTTTTCAGAACACAAGTTAATGCATTAAAATGGCAGTGTTTGGGTTTTTTTTTGACATGAGGTTTTCCGCCACTTTCATGAGTTAATTCAAGTTGCTGAAGCAATACCTGATTTTCAGCCCACTAGTGAAGAAAGCAGCTCGTGTTTAAACCAGATTCTCAATTAAGTATTTCTTTTGGGAACAGTCAATAGCATCTGCTCCATGCTGAAGACAACAGCACAGTCTGTTCCACAGCATTTTCTTCTAACACGATAACTACAACCAACTGCAAGAACATTAGGATTAAAGACATTTGGTCTTTTTTTGTAATTTTTATTTTTTAGTACTTTCTTTTTTTTACTGTGGATCAGAGAATTATCGTTAGCTTATATTAAAAACACTACTGATAGTCTTTGATAAAACACACCAGAGAAACTGGAAACTCGTCTGAACAGCAACAGACAGCACAAATGATAGTTTGCAGTTTATAGCTCCAAGAAAACTATCTACATTCAAACCCCAAATCCTTGATTTTCCAAACACTATTTGGCATTTAAGAGGTCTTTATGCAGATACTAAAAGCCAAGAGAAGGGTGTCCCTTCTCACGTCCTTCACACAGTAAGTCTGGCTGCGGGAGGACTAGAGGGGAAGGAGAACAGAAGCGGGTGCTGCCATCCCGAAACATCACCCTCGGTGCCCCTCGAGGCTGAGCATCGGGGGCTCAAGGGGCGAGTGCTCCTTTCCACTACAAAACCACCCAGAAGCACCAGGCAGGGCCGAGGCCTCGTCCCCCCGCTCGACCCACCAGCACCCGAACACTGGGGTTGGAAAAGGAGCCCGCGAAGAGGAGATGGCACCGCAGCAAGGTACCCGAGCCTGCCGCTAGCCGGGGGAGCGCGCTCAGGGCGGGAAGAGCGCACGACCGCTTCTCACGCCAAAGATCTGCTTTGTGATGCTGCAGCTTTTAGCTTTTCTTTTCTATTTGCCCGATTTCTGCAGGCAACGCACCAGGTTTGAAGAAAATCAGTGCTGCGTGGCTAGAGGGTTTCTGTAACACTGACAGGCTTCGATGTAAATCAGGTAGCTCATCGCAACCATTCATGCTTCTTGATAAAAGTACTTTTTAAGCAACAAAGATGCGGAGTGTGACCTGATCCCCAATAACTGTGTCCCTTGAGAGGTTTCGGGATGTCTCCTGCTTCAGCTGCATTGCAAAACCAGGCATCCGACACCATGGCTACCATTTCTCTTTCCCAAATCTTTTTTCCCAAACAGCTGTTGCTCAAATTGCTCTGCTATGCGACTCCATCTTCTTCAGCCATCACGTGCTACCTCGCCTCACACCCTGAAACCTGGCCACAGGGACAGCCCGAAACGTTGCTGCTTTAAAAAACGGGACAAGAAACCTGCTGTGGGAGATCACCACGGAGCCTGCACAACGCTGGTCCTCGGAAATCCCTTACAGGTGGGAGCGTGACCAGGGATGCAGCCGAGCCACCTCGGAGGACGGCATCTGTGCTCCCCCGGACATCAGCCACTGCTGTGCAAAATGCAATTACAGCTGAACAAAGACAGACAGTTCCGATCGAGGACGTGTTTGGATGCAGAACAGAGACACGGGCACAAACACTGCAGTGGCTCAGCTGAGAAAATGAGCTTCTGCTCTCCTCCAGACACTTCCCCACCTGCTCACCGGCCGTACGGGTACCCTGGGTCCAGTGCAGGGCTTCGCCCGCCTTCCCTCTACTCAGCTCTTCCTCTTCCTTTTTTTTTTTGTTTCAATCATTGCTCTGTTTGCTCAAGAGTGGAGATGAAACGCGACTGCCTTTTCTCCCTGCAGAAGTTATGGCTTTTGACCTGGAGGCTCTGCCAGCCTCTGCCCGTCAGGGCCTGTCTCCCGCTGTACTGACACTTCCCCTTCTCCCAGTCAGCCCGACCACGACCACTGTCATTTTCTTTCTTTAGAATAGAATTATTGACATAATTTCTCCACCCAGCCTGAGACTTGCAGTATGCTGTCAGGACAGGCAGATTTCTAAATCTGTGGTCCGAGATCTCACTCAGGAAGGGATTTCCAGGGAGAAAAAAGGTTTCACCCCCTTTGACAGTGCCATTTCACAGCCGGGCTACCAAGAAGCACCCCGTCTTCTTGGGACAAAAGCCGTCAGACCATCTTCACTGCCGTCACGAGCAGACAAACCCAAAGGCACGTACAAGGAACCACCTGACAGCCGCAAGGCCACCGCCGGGGAGGTGTCACCCTCTGCCTGAGCTCCCCTCGGTGCACACCGCTTCCCCCAATAGCTCCAGGCTCCTCTTTCATAGAATCATAGAAAGGTCTGGGTTGGGAGGGACCCCAAGGATCACAGAGTTCCAACCCCCCTGACACAGGCAGGGCCACCAACCTCCTGGCCTAGATCTACACAAATCGCTTGATCTACACAGATCGCTTTAGCAAAAGCGGCGCCATCCCAGAGGCACCAAGCCCTGTTCACTGCCCACCAAGAAACGGGCAGGGTCCCTGCAGGCAGCGCACGGAGTCACCCACGACATGAATATAAAAGGTGCTCAAGACATGGCACCCACACGCATGACTCTCCTGCCACCCTCCCCCTTCCTCTGGACCCTCTACAACCAGCAGCTTTCACCATCTGCGAGGAGCACGTGGCACCTGCCCATCCCATCCTGTCCCAAGTCCCTCCTTAGCCCCAAATCTGCCGTATTGACCGCCTGAAAGACGCATCCCTTTGTTACACTCATGTTCACGGCCTCCCCCAGCAGAAAGCAGGTCTTCCGACTGGGGGCAAATAATCAGAAACTATATAAAGGTGGAAGATCCGTCCCAGTACTGCAGTTAATCTTAGCAGGTCTCAATGCCTATGCCTTAAATAACCATGCTACATGAACTCTTCGTTCTTATTCACAATGGCTGTTTCAACCACATTTGATTAATATTTTCTTCATAAGGCATATGATTGCAATTAGCATTTCAAATTACCACAGGGACAGCTCTACAAACAGTCACAGATGGGAGGACTGCTAACTTTAGATTTCCCTCTGCAAGAACAAGAAATCGGGAGGAGGGGGAGAGACGGTTTATAAAGAGCTCTAGCACTGGTGAAACGCTCAGGGGTTTCAGACCTGCAAAGCTCTGATCCTTTTTGTTAAGTGAGCTTCGGTGACGGCACGTACAGGGAACTGCTGTGGCACAACGGAGCGCCTTCGTGAAAAAATGCGGGAGCCGTTACCTGTTCCTCATTAGTTCACCAGCGCTCCCCGTGACAGGAGCGTACAAAAAGCAACGGAGCCAGTGAGTCACTCCAGATCCTACTCACGACAGCAGGGAAAGAATCCCCAAGTCAAAGCTTTACATCAGCCTCCTCCCGACTCAGAAGGACACGGACGGAAGAGCAAAGCCATTGCAAGGACACGGACCAGCGCACGGGGAACAAAAGCCTGTCTTTGCGGGAGCTGCACACGCGTTATTGCACTCAGGTTAGGCTAACTTGAGCAGGGGATTCCTCCACCAGGAAACCACGCTGGACCACACTGGGAACGGGCTGGCAGCGGATGTCTCGCTGCCGGGGATGCGGAGGAACGTGCCTGGCCTGGCAAGCTTGGGCTCACCTGCAGGCAGAGACTCTGGGCGAGGGGGGCTGAGCCGCCACTGCCGGCTCTGCTCAGCAGACAACTTCCCTGCCCCGTCACGGCTTAGGGCTGGGGTGTTAGAGAAAGCCACTAGACAAGGCACACGGGAGAGGCGAGCAGCCCTCCCCGCCTCGCTGCCCTTCCCCACGCTTGCGGATCACCCGACTCACCGTCTGCCACCGGTGCCTTCACAGGCTCGATCCTGGACACGATTTCTGCCAGGTCCGTAAAGGAGGTGGTGGGACAGGTCACGTTCTGAAACACAGCGTTATGTTTTAGGTCCCTGCCGGCTCTGCTCAGCAGACACCGGTGCCGGCAGCCGGCCCTGCACCGTCACGGCTTAGGGCTGGGGTGTTAGAGAAAGCCACTAGACAAGGCACACGGGAGAGGCGAGCAGCCCTCCCCGCCTCGCTGCCCTTCCCCACGCTTCCGGATCACCCGACTCACCGTCTGCCACCGGCGCCACAGTCTCGATCCTGGACACGATTTCTGCCAGGTCCGTAAAGGAGGTGGTGGGACAGGTCACGTTCTGAAACACAGCGTTATGTTTTAGGTATGTTAACAGATATACACAAAAAATCCCCAAATTTTTATCATAAAATAATATTGAACAGGCAGAAAGCTCTGGACACACAAACTCTCCACAACTGCCCCCTCAAGAGCCATTACTGATCAGTGAATAATTCACAAAACAACTCTCCTGATGCAAGTCTGGTGGCAGAGACGAGGTTCCCAAGTGCGAACAGAGGGACAACCTCTAAGGGCTCCTCCTCCATCCAAGCCACAAGAAGCCTTATTAAAAATTTAGGAAACCACAGAAAAGACCACAAAGCCCAGAGCCGGAGGGTCTGGTCTCTGTGGCACAGTGCCCGCTTCACCTGTTCGCTCTCTATCACTGTTACTTTGTAAGAGGGACCGGCTGGGCCAGGTGCAGCCCCAGGGAGCTTTCGCCTTCCCTTGGGAGAAGGGGCTGCCATGCCCGGGTGGGACACGGCCCGTGGTCCAGCCCTGAGCCTGCAGAGCGAAGCCAGGGGATGCTGCACGGACAGGCGGGCACCAGCCCAGGCACTGGGGCAACCAGGACCCACCCGGGGACCCCACCAAGCCGTGGAGCTGGAGGTGCTGCAGCGAGCGAGAGCCTGAGGTACATCGTCTGCCCGCAAAGAGAAATATTTCCCACTGTAATTCTGCTTTTCAATAAACCCTTTCTATTTTTACTCTGTCTCACCCAAGCAGTGGGTTGAGTGTTCTCTATTTTGAGAGGTTGCCTGCTCCAGTCTTTCCTCTAACAAACCCCAACTTTGGCGTTTAAGAAGCGTTTTGGTCTTCCCGCACGCCACGCGCAGCCCTACCCGCCTCCTCGGGGCCAGGCGCAAGGTCACCAGATGGAAACCTGAACACTCCTCACCTCGTTCTGAACCCAGTGACTTTAATTAGTGCTATAGCACATACCCCCAGAGAGAGAGACAAGGAAGGGCTGGCAGGGCCACGTTACTGGCACTGGGCTGCCAGGAATTGCTGGGACAGTCGTCTTTCTGAACACCCAGACCTGTCCACGTGATTCCAGACAGGGCGGTTTCCTAACATGGGGTTTTTATGAGCAATTCTTTGCTCTCTGGCAAGAGCGCTGATACTATGAATCATACAACCCCCGTGGGGGTCACAGCAGAAGCCCATTACGGCTGCAGCAGGTTGTTCTCGGTTGACCTTTAATCCGTAACTAACTTTTGATGTAATTTAGCACAGTGAAAGCAAGGTGCGGATCCAGGACAAACGGCTGGTGGGGAGCGATGGAGAGAGAAAAGCCCAGAGGGAATTAAAAGATACCTGTATGAAACGAAACAGCAGTAGCTTAGGACACACACTCTAAAATATACTGAAGTCAGGAAGCTCAGAAGCTCAGTTTGAACATTAAGGAACCATCAAAAAGGGTGAGTCAGTCCAGTCTCAATTTGAACATCCGACTGAATGGTCCCAGTGAAGCATTTGCAGAAGGCTGTTCCCCAGGACAGTTAAAAAAAAACCAACAAAAACCAACTTCATTTTGTGCCATATGACTTAAGCAAGGGATATGTGCAAACTCTGGCCACCAAGCAGACACAGCAATGTTCGAGGCAATCGCCTGTACTCTAAAAACGCGGGCTCTAACCAAGCGGGCACAGCGGTCGCACAGAGCGCTCGGGCAGGCAGGTGCCAGGCTGTCCTTGGGAGCACGGAGCAGACAGCGACCAGCGCTGGAGGGGACAAAAGTCTGGGCACTGTATGGACCTCTGAACAAAATCCTGCAGCAACCGTCACCCAAAGGTGCTTCAGGAAAACCACCATCCGCTCACGTGCTCCCGCAGACGAGTTGTGAGGACAGACGAGGAAGGCAATCGTAAGTGTGACCGTACCCGCGGGAGCATCTGTCAGGGTCGCTGACATCCGGGCAATCCCGCGCGTAAGCCTGTTAGGGGACGTGTGCCGAGGCAGCTGCGCCCCAAAGTCTTTGCACTAAGACTGGAACAGCACTTGTGGGGAACCAGGTGCCTTCCCACGCTCGTCTGATGCTTTGCAAACAGGAATTTAATGTTTAAACACTTCCTCTTACTACTTTCAAGGACAAAACCACACTCCCATCAGTTAACACAAGGCAAAGAAGTGTCTCAAATTAATTTGAAATCTACTCTAAAATCTTTATGATGATTTTTTTTTTTTCCAAGGAGGAAAGTATTCTCTTCGGCACAATCTTTATTAAATAAATTAGAGGAGAAAGACAGTTACTATTGTAGTCTGCTAGATTATATTTAGCTTTGACTATGAATAACACTTCAGTAGACAAAACTTCCCCAAGGAGATCCAATTAACGGTACTGCATCATTCTGTGCTGCGGAAGAGTAGGGGTTGTTAAGTGAACTTTATGTAAGGTTCCTGTTGTTTGTGCCTTCAGTATTTGCATTTTTGAGACAAGATAAACAGTGATTGAATGATGAAAGCAATAGAAAAGTATCTAAACCATTAAATATCTGGAGTTTTTAAGTAAAAATTCAATGATTACAACATGGAAACAAGATGATAAGAAATCGTGTTCAGCTCTCTCAGATGTCAAATGCTCCAGAAATAGCTGAAGAACTAAAACATATAGAGCATCAAAGCCTTCGCTAATGAAAGGCAAGTTAAAAATATCGGTCGTTATCCTTGGAAGATAGCAGAGCTGAAGGACTTAAGTGACTCTAATGGTCTAAGGAAACAAAGACACACACCCCAGTGGGAGCCTGCAATACCTGTTATTTTGTAAAAATAAATCTACTGAAGCAAAAGTCAGATAAAAAAGATCTTGGTTTTTCCTGGACTCCAGCGTTTTCAGAGGAAGGGCAGAAGACCTCCTAGGTCCTTGGGAGTACAGCCTGGAACTGAGCCTTAGCGTCAAGTTCGGGGGAATGCACAAAGCTGATGGTTCCTGCTCCATAACCGGGGATGTTGGTCGAGTCACCCTCCGAAGCCCATTATTTTCACCCTCTCGGTGCCTCGTCAGCGCTTCTGCCTTGTTATCAAGTGCACGCACAGAAACGCAACGGCAGGCTACGTATACAAGGAGCGTGTGGCATAGCTGATCTCCGGGGCAGTTGAAGGGCCATAAAAACCAGGGCAGACTGTGAGAAACGTTCAATGTGCTGCTTGATGCGCAGCTGTAATATCATGCTTGAACTGAAATATCAGCTGAAATTACTGTATCCCACATAATAGGGAATTTTAAAAGAAGTAGTCTTTAAAAGAAGCATTTGTTACAGCAATGAATGTTTGAGCTTGTTACCAGTTGGTGATAAAAATTATGTATCAGGATGAAACAGGACATACAACCATTTCTGAGACACAAACACAATTTTCTCTCCCTTGACTTCTCCTTGTGACTATTAATAAACATAAACACATAATACCAGCTTATAACTAGCCTGAACACAAGGCGTCCGAGGCAGAATGGGGACCTGTCTTCTGCAGCTCGGACTAATGTATCTCTTTGTCCAGGTCGCCTTCCCAGTAAGAAATAACAAGCCGATGAGTTTTGGGGCTCCTCGGATCACAGCTAGTTTCCCCGAAAGCCCAGACCCCCTGTGCTCCTCCCAAAGCCACTCACCCTGCCAGGCAGCTCGGGTGGGATTTGTCCGATGACAGGGAGCCATCGGCACGAGTTCCCCTGGGCTCCCTTCACGAGGCCGGAGCCGAGGGTGCCATTCAGCGTATCCCAGTGGAGCCATTTCCATTTCATCAAGTGACTCACACCCTAGAGAGGCTCATCTCCCTCCGGCGACAAATGGGGGTCTGTGGCAACTATCTCAGACGTGGGCATCATCCCCCCCCTTGTTGCTGGGCTAACGCCCACCCCTGCGAGTACTGCCCTTCCTCTCCCCTTGCTCACGCCATCTCCATCCTAGTGAAAGTGCTCTACTGCCGATCTCTGGAAGAGCTACAAATCCTTAATGTCATTTTTCACCTCTATTGACTTTGCTGCGTGAGGCTCACTACAGTTATGATACATTCCGGCAATCACTTAAAATATTACTGCTCATTTCCCTATCTCTAAAAGATGATAAAGATGAATTATTGGGTAAAACATGAAGCCTTTTGTAGCACTTGGGTTTTAAATCAGAAGAATTCAAAGGAGGGTAAGGATAATAAGCCAATATATTATAATATTGTACCCAAGTCCTCAAAAAGGTGGTAACCATTTCTTAAAAACAACTGAAACTTCCCCGCCATGAAATTCAGTCAGCCCACTGAGTTATGAACCAACTCTAGAAGCTGACCTCAGTCTTTAAGCTGTAAAATGAAGAGAATTTTATCCTACTTTTAAGTACAAATCTTAATGGGACTGTAACCACCCAGCAACATTATGTAGCCTGTAGATTTAGCATAATCAGGCATTTACCAAACTGTACGTTAACTGCTCGGATGTGCTGAAGGGGGCAGAACAAGGAGCGTGAAATCCAGTACCTCGACAGCGTTGCATGCTTCTGCGGAGCCTTAATGACGGCTCTACGAAATGCCTTTTCTAATAGAGGAGTGAGGAAGAAATCTATGGCTTTTCAGGGATTTTAACTCTTGGCTGCAACCACATCTCCAGCAAGAGTTTAATTCAGGTTTTCTGGAAGCATCTAAGAACGATTTGAGTCACATCCTGAAAGCCGGCAATGGCTGAGATGAATGCCAGCCATCCCGATTCATGTCCTCTGTGACGAGCACCAGACTGGTGGGAGAGCACCAATGCGCTGGCAGACCAGTTTCTACTGGCAAGAACAGTACCCAGGCACCACCTGTGTCTGTGGCACAAGAAGCCCATCGCCTGAAGCCGCAGGCCATCCCCTCTCGCAGGGCCTGCTGGGGCACAGCCCCAGCCCAACTCCAGCGCTCGGTGCAGAAGGGCTCAGCCAGCAGCATTTAGGGCTCTCAAGACTGCTGACGCACACGGGGAAGGAGAAGAGAAAGGTGGGTGCATAAACACGTACGCATCATCTACGCGTCTCAGAAACTGCTGGTTACTGCGAGCACCTGCCTTCCTTCGAGGACACTGGTGTTGCGCATGATTCCGGGTTACGAACACGGTATCAATAACCTGTTAGAACTGAACAGCGACAGCAGAGCTGCCCCGCAGAGTGCCGCCTCGGTTCCCGGGGCTTCAGGAACCGCGTCGTCCTCGCTGGGGATACGGATGGGTGGACAGGCAGACATCAGGGCTCTGCCTGAGCACACTTTGGCCACGCTTCTACCTGATGATCAAAGCAGTGCAGAACCTCGTTCATCCAGGCGACGGTTAAGGAGTTTCTGAAGAACCGATCATACCTTTCCTTGTCTAAAATACAGTTTTATCTGACACATACATGCCCCCAACAAGGACTTGAGGCAATCGACCATTCTCCTTCACACCCCGCCCAGTTCCTGGGCCATAGGCAACCTGGCGCACATCAGGTGGCTCTCGCAGAATCGCGCATTTAAACTGAGCACTTACATCGGTTTTGGATTTGCAAGTCTCTTGCCTGTCTCTTAGCATCTTGTCAAGGACTCCACTCCTGCACCAGACATTAAACACCGTCTTCCCGTGCTGATATCCCACTTCCTGGAAAATTTAAAGAAAAAGAGTCAAGGGGAAAAAGTAATTAATAGCTAAAAACTACTTAAGTCACATCTTTTCCCAATCAGTAGGAAATTTAGAGTTCTACCCCAAAGCCAGGATGTACTTTCGCTACCTTCCCGCCTCAGCTACATAAACTGTTCAGCCTAAGAATTAGGGGAACGATTAAGCAAACAAGGTGCTATTTTAAGTCCAAATGCTAACGTGACTTCTGACCCCACAGTAGGCAATGAAAAGTGCCACCTGACACAACTATTTTTGCAGCAGTGGCTTCAAGCAGACTGTTCACAGAATAATGCCATATAAAGAGAAGCTTCGGACCCATACGCATACGCCCTTTTGGTACTGGCTCTTTCTTTGGAAGAAGGTAACACCACAAATTAATTTCTGTCTTTGCCTCTCTTGGCTCAAGCATAGCCAGATAAAGAAAACTTTTCTAGCAAAGAAAAGTAAACTTTTCTAGCAAAGAAAAGTTACCGTAAGGCACCCAGGTCCAAAATCTCTTGCGAAGAGTTAAGCCAGACAGCACTGAACATGCAAGCGTCAGTTTGCTGGAGCAGAAATGATGGCACGCGGACAACACCGAACCCACAAAACTGCACGGTCCTCTAATTTAAAAGTATAAAGTAATTTGCACTTGGAATAATAACAAGGCACTGTGTTATTAGTATGGAAACAACTGGAAGAAATAAACCAATTGTTCCAAGTTTTACTCTTTTTCTAACAAGACAGTAGAAACTGTGTTGAAAAATCCAATCGAAAGGACAAGGCGACAGGTGTCAGGAGTCCTGGATCCTATTTCCAGCACTCGCACTGGCAGCACGCACTAAACCTCAAGCCTGCGTGGCAACTCCGAGTGCTGGAAGCAGCCCTGGCTGAGCTGGTATTGTCTCTCCTCTGGTTTTTGGACCAGGGTTCAAAGCACGGGAGGCACTCGGGCTGGAATTCACCTCTCGTGATCTATCGTAGCTCCTCAGCCCAGAGTGGATGCGATTACTCGGGAGGAAAAGGGACCTGACAGATTCACAACTGGCTGGGTCAGGTTGATCCAAAATAACTGTGAAAATCTGAGCTTTGGGAAATGACATGCAGCCAACTTATCGCTCTAGGCTGAGCCAGAAGAGGGGTTTTCACAAGAAGAGGGGATTTTTGTTCTTTTGAATGTGCCGAAGGGTTATACGGTGCCCATTTCTCTTCCATAAAATCCAGGTAAAAAGCTGAAAGACAAAGCCCCACCACTTCATAGCCTGTCACGGTAAGGGAAGGCCTAGGATGCCCTTTCCTTTAAGGTCAGCACAGTTTAAAGCTTCCCTGGGGACAAGAGTTATTTAGCTACACTGCAGGGAACGAAAACCCAGGAGGGTGCTGCCCCTCACACCTGCAGTGTCTCGTGCCAAGAACTTGCTCGCAGAAAAGTGACATCTTTGAGAAGCTGCACTTTCCTCAAGTTTTATTCTACTGAGAAAAATTTGCCTGGCGTCTTTAAACCTCTTTGACGACACCAAACCGGACAGAGACAGCACAATGATTTGACACCTTCCTGTCCGTTACTGTGATGAACTACCAGACCCATTCATCGAGGTTTTCGAAATGGCCAGAGCCTTCCATCTAGTGAAGAATCTTATTTATCAGCAAAGTCTTAGCTCCACCCTCGGCAGACAGCACTGTTTGCGACACACCAAATATCCTTGAGAAAATATTTATATTGGGGAAATCAGCTGGTGGTTTGGAATAGCTGCCGTTTGGTCCTAAGGACTCCCTGAAATGTGAATCTGCAGGGCTTAATGGTATTACTGGGTTTGTTGAGTATTTATAAGGCAGCATTAGAGAAATCGATCTGCAGCCCAATGAGCATTGCAGGTTCTCACTATATCTATAAAGGACACTGACTTAAAGGAAAATTGGGGGTGGTGGGTTTTTCCTAGCCTAGAAGAGCAAAGCTATGCAGAAACACCTGAAGAGGGAAGACGCTTGCGCGGCTGAAGCAGGCAAAGAATGGAAAGAGCCAGTAAATAACTGTCCTGACAAGAGACCATGAGCCAGAATCGCCGTCATTACATCAACCTGGGCAAAAACGTTTCTGACGTGAATGCTGAATTACGTCACGAAGACATTTCAGCCGCACATCTGGAATCAGTTCTTCCCATGCTGGTTTCTGACACACAGACAAATAAAACTAAGTCGCAGAGACGTGTAACCTGGTACTACCCTTTTGTAACCTGGTACTACCCTGTCTACAACGTCCTTCCACTGACATTGGTGCCGTTTTCCTGATACTTTATCAGGTGCAGAGGAATTGTGGATGATGTTTTATTAATAGAAGTGTTGAAACATTAACCGAGGCAGATATTTTAGCACGTTGCCCTCCATTTCAGTGATTCACGGCTTCCCCTACAGACTTCTTCAAATCTTTCATGCGACAACAAGCTACATAATGAAGGGAGAGAAATGACACCATTTGACAAACCCCAACTGCCCAAAGCAGCTCAGACACCCAAGAGTTTTTACCAAGCAGCTGAGCAAGAATTGTCATCAAACAGAGCGAGGCAACTGATCCATTCACAGGTCATTATATAATCAAGATTACTAACTCGATTTCTGCTGTTAATCCAGTCTCACAGTCATGATATCATCCACGGCAATATTTAGCGTCAGTTATTCACTCTGTGCCAACAGACTTCTCTTACTCTCCAACAGCTTAGGCACTAATTAGCACCACAAACCAGCAGATTTCTGTGGAATGGCAGTACGGGGGAACCGCCTTCCCCAGCGCGCACTTACACAAATTTCATCGAACTTCCCAAAGTCCAGGGTTCTGTATCGGTCAATGGGCGGCCGGATATACTCGCAGTAATCGCTGTTCTTCACCATCTCCAGCTGCCGCACACAGCACACGTATGCAAGCCGCGTCTGGATCTCTGCCATATTCAGCACCTGCCAACAGGGCCAGACGCACCAATCATGATTAATTCAGAAATTTCATTTCAGAGAATGGTCTGTATTCACAATGGAGAAAAAGCAAGTTATCTATCAATTGGGTTTTTTTCCAAGAGCACACAAAAGCCTGCTGAAGCCTTCACACATCAGCACCTCCATCTGTTTCCCAGGCAGTGTGGACAGCTAGCCGATGAGTCTCCATAATCCACAGCTGAAAGGGAATTGCCTTCAAACATATTTCTGCAGTTCAAGGTTGAGCTGAGTCTTTCCAGGATACAGTGGTACCTTACGACAGAGACCTGTGCTGCGGTGAGAGGGGCACAGGGACCCTCTGAGGCGGAAATCAGTGATGATCTCTACAGACCCAGGGCAGAGACTTTGCAGAACGGCTGAGGCTGGCAGGGACAGAAGGTCAAAGGAGGTGATCCTCCCCCTCTACTCTGCCCTGGTCGGGCCCCACCTGGAGTATTGTGTCCAGTTCTGGGCTCCTCGGTATAAAAAGGACAGGGATCTCCTGGAGAGAGTCCAGAGAAGGGCTACGAAGATGATTAAGGGCCTGGAGCATCTCCCCTATGAGGAAAGGCTGAGTAAGTTGGGACTGTTCAGCCTTGAGAAGAGAAGACTAAGGGGGGACCTAATTAAAGTTTATAACTACCTGAAGCAGGGGATGCAGGGGGAATCAGCCAGCCCCTTCTCAGTGGTCTGTGGGGACAGGACAAGGGGCAATGGCTGCCAGCTGGAACACAGGAAGTTCCGCACCAACATG
>KL273330.1:0-14024 GCA_000699545.1 Podiceps cristatus | reverse complement strand
CCTGGAATAGGCTGCCCAGGGAGGTGGTGGAGTCTCCTTCACTGGAGGTATTCAAGACCCGCCTGGACGCCTATCTCAGTGCTATGTCCTAGGGAGCCTGCTTGGGCAGGGGGGTTGGACCCGATGATCTCTCGAGGTCCCTTCCAACCCCTACAATTCTATGAATCTATGAAACTAGGACCTCCTGAGCTCGTCTAGCCCAACCCTCCTGGCTCAAGCAGGGTCAGTTGGGGCAGGTTGTCCAAGACCATGTCCAGCTGAGTTCTGAGTATCTCCACAGATGGAGGCTCTACAGTCTCTCTTGTTGGCCAGTGTTTCACCACCTCCAGGGAAAAACAGTGTTTTCTGGTGTACCGAAGGAACCCCATGTTTTCACGTGTGCCTACTGCTGCTTGGGCAGTTGTAGTATTTCACTGGGCACTACTGAGAAGAGTCAGGGTCGTCTGTTCCCCCCCCAACGCTCCCACTACATGACGGGAGCAGCATGGTCAACTCTGCCAAGGTGCAGCAGGGCACTCCACAGCTGCCCCAACTCCGAAAGGCCACTTCTCAGGGAGATGAGGCCTTTTCGGGGGAGGGAGATATTACAGAGAAAAAAACCTTTAGATTACAGAGCAGTACCCACAGTTTGTACGATTTTTCCCCAACTTCGGGAAGCACAAACAAGTATTTTACTTACAATCCCAACAGGGGAATGTGTTAATTGTAGCTGGGAGGGAAGAATTAAAACAGCGTTTACCTGGGGGACAGCTGCGGAGCCAGATAATTTATGAAATGCAGAAGTAGTAGTTACAGAGTTGGGCTGACTGCATGCAACAAGAGAAAAATAAAACATGCTCTGCAGCCCTGTGTTTATCAGTAGTAGTAATGTTAATTACTGCCTGGTGCTGACATCTCCCTAAATCAACAGTTCAGAGACATACAGGATAGAAACACTGAATTGGACAAAGTTACTACTTTTCTTGGTAAAATTTGTAAATTCTGACTTTATCAAAACTTAATTCACCTCTAAGAAAAGGTTTCTTTGCTCTAACAATTCTACTATCCCCTTCCCAGGCTGGGGCTCTACCCTCTGCCTTTCCTTTGGTGTCAGGGCACTGCCCAGCTCTCTTTGCCCATGAGTAAGAGCTCAAACCCAAGAAAGACGATGGTCTGTCACCAGGTTTGCTCCCCAAATGAACAAGGGGAAGCTTCCTGCTCTGTACATGAAAACAGCTGCCATTTTAATATAGTCCACAATACCTTGACTTTCTCGGCCAGCGGATTCCACCTCTTCCAGAGCAGCCACCAGCCAGACAAGCAGTCGCCGTAATTGGTGAGGTCTGTCTCATCCCGGCTGCCCACATCAATCGCGATCACCACCTTTGCGCCCATGGACCTCGCAACATCAGCTAGTGGGAAGGAAGGTCGTATCAGTACGGCGCTGCCAACCCTGGTGCTGCTCAGCCAAAGCTCACGTACACACTGCTAGGGAACACGTAACCTGACATTGTACCCACCATAAGCATCTCTTTGAACAGCTCAAACATTTGCAGCAACTCTGCCAAGACACCCTTTCCCCAAGGAGGCTCCTGCCCCACCTGCTCCATTTTCACCGAGCGATCCCAGCGCACTGCTCGTTCCACACCGACTGAGCCCCCGCGCAACCTTGGGGTGAGCTCCCATTGCTGAACTGCTGGTAAACATCGCTTACGGGTAAGTTTTACTCCAGATCGGCAGGATGACCTGACTCTCTCTGAGGCCACGCTGGCACCAGAACCAACGCGAAGGCAGCAGCAAAAGCGAGAGGAGGTGGGACACGCACAGCTCGGGTCCACAGTTACACCAGAGTAGGTATAATGTGCAACAACGCGTTAAACCCACATTAATTCTACCTCGTGCAGCAGTTCTCATGAGAACAAAAGATCTGAGGGACGTGTAGAGAGAGCAAGTGGCAGTGGCCTTAAAGAGGAGAATCAGCAGTGCAGGGGTCAACCCTGCAGAGAGAAGGTGATAAAGGAAAGGAGCAGCACAGGAACCAGACAGCAAGGAGAGGCTGGGAGGATTTCAGCCTAAGAAAAGCTTTGGGATCGGAGAGGAAGATTCATATTTGGAAGTGGGAGAGAATTGAGGCAACGCTGCCTACTTGGAGGTCAGTAAAAGGACTAGCTGCAGCCTTTGGATACAGGCAAGGATTTAGGGAAGTGCCAAGGCGGGGAAGAGGACGTGTACCTCACAGAATGAATTTATATTTCTTCCACACCCCCAGAGTCCAAGATAGTTGCAGCTTCCAGAATAGTTATGCGTAGGAAAACCACAGCTCTGAAGAGCCAATTTAGATGCTTAATTTAGACACTTATTTAAATCAGATCTGTTCTGTAACTTGGATTTATATTCCTGGGCTCCTTCAGTCTATTGTCTCCTTTCCACCCAGTGTCACCTGTGTGTGTGCTCTCTGCCCGCTCCAGTAAGGGCAGGCGGGACAGGTGCCTTGGTTTGCAATTCATGCTTTTGCTTACAGACAGAGAATGTCAGATGCGGATTTTGGGGGTCTATTTTGTGTTCCATTTCTGGTTTTTAGTCAAATACAGCCCCGATGGAAAAACAGGGTCTTGAACATGTAAATGATTTAGGTTGCACAGATGAGGAGTCTCTAGTTTAGATCCCTTCCTCTTTATTTGCACACAATTATAGCCACAAACTGCAATGACACGTCTCTTCCATCTCGGCCGCCCTCCCTCCAATGCTTTCTGGCTACGATGACAGCCCAGACATAAACCACATCCCAAACACACACAAGTGAATTCACATGCCTTGGACTCTTTTGGGTTTAGTCTTCAGAACCCCCAAAACTCCACGTCACTCTTTTGAACGCCACGTGATTTCACCTCTGCCACGTGCTAGTGGCTAACCAAGACACCGATGCCAGTCAGCTGAACCCGTCAGGCTCTGGGTGACACCAGGCCGAACAGTGAAGAGTTAAGGCTGTTGCTTTCTCAGGATTATTTCTTATTCAACTGATACTTTTTGAAAAGAAACTAAAAGATAGACTCTATTCTTGCAGTTTGATTTCTGCTTTCTCCTTTCAGTGAGCACTAAAATAAATTCAAAATTAGCTTGGAATTATATGTACAAAATACATCTATTCGGAAATACTTCCTAACAAAAAGTAGTCTTAATAAAGCCATGATAAAGCAAACACCTAGGAAACCGAGAACAATGACACCTGGTAACCACCATGAGATTAAAGGTGACTGCAATATTCCTCCTTTTTAGAAAAATAAAAAGAAGAGGAGGACAAAGTTTTGCAGGCCATTTGACGGGCTGCCTTCTCGGTAACTTCTCCCCAGCTTGCGCACCTACCAGGAAGATTGTTGATATAACCTCCATCCATCAAGAGATGCCCATCCTTCGGGTCACAGAGAGGAGGCATATACCCGGAGAGGGACATGCTGGCACGGACATACCTCCACAGGGAGCCTGCCGGGAAGAGGAGGGGATGGCAACAGCATTAGTTACTGCCAGAGAGGTGGGGTAGGCTTTTGCACTCATTAAAATAATCGGGAGACAGAGGCTCTTCTGAGAATACTGTTAGAAAGTTATTAAAGCAGTTTATTATTTTCTATACCATAATTCTTGCTAGGGAAAAAAAAAAAAGGAGGAAAAAAAAAAAAGGGGGAACAAAAAAAAAAAAAAAGGCTATTCAGACAGACAACCAGGCAAAGGCCTTAGAAAGCACCGTTTTCAGCCCATGCCCCGTGTTTATTGCCTTCAAGGAGATTTCAGCATGTGCCTGACTGTGGGGATCATCTTTGGTGCTTTGTGGAGCTTACACTCATAAGGAAAGGAAAAGGCTTCTCCTGGGGACAAAGGGATAGAAAGAATAAGGAGACTGAAGTGCAGCTAAAGGCATTCTGTTCTACAGAGATCCACAAAACCCCAGACTTAGCAGGAGCTGAACATGAAAAATATATGCTGTAGAAGCCCCTAAATTCTGTTTTCCCTGCTCTGTAAAAAGCAAATGTTTTCACTTGCAGAGCCCGTGCAAGTGCATGGTGATGATCTTATCTCTTCTTAGGACATTTCTGCTATTAGTGCTGCAAGGAAGAAAGTTATAATCTTTGAAGCAGTTGGAAACAGAAAGTTTAATCAAGCAGAAATTGATTGGATCTGCTTCCTGTAAAACATTCTGCTTTAAGGCTCTTACTTACTGATTTCTCTCTGAACATTTGCATCAGCTGAATTGAGAAGACACTACCTTTCCAAAGAGGCCAAGAGTCTCATCTGAGAAGCGAATCTTTAAACTATCAAAATAAATAAGACTTGAAGTGTTAGCTCACTTCTCAATAATTAACTACTTGGTGCTTCAAACAGCAACTCTTGCCAGCAAACTGGGAATTGATTTTTTCTTTTCTTTTTAAACTATATCACAGTTCTGTTTCTAATTATAACCTAAGCTCTCCTGCTGTTTAGCACAGGTCAACACTGGCAGATTTGGGTTTTATTATTAAGAGTTTTAGTTCGAGTTGGAACTTCTATCTGCGAAAAATGCTGACTTCTTGTGTTACACCCCACAGATGAAACCAAGACGGGAAACTGTAGCAGCGAAGAACTTGCTTCCTCTCCTTTCACTGAATTCTGGAGATGACCATAACCATTCTCCAGCTGAATTCTATCCTTACATTAAACTTCCACCGGGACAAGTAGCTGGATAGAGTGTTTCCTGACCTCAATTGGCTTAACCTGCTGCAGAATGGGAATACAAAACCTTTAAGAAAGGTTAATCCTTTTTCTGCTTGTTTTCTGCTTGTCCTCGGTCATCTTTGGCCAACAAAGCCCGGGTGACAGTGTAATTTAGCATTTCTGTAACGGAATGGCCAGTCTTAGTTGCGCCAGCTCAAAAGACAAAACATCAGAGACGTGGCAGCAAAGGCTTCAGCTACCCAAGGAAATATCTGGGGCACCTGGTAGGCTTGTACTGTCTTTGCTGAAGCCTGAGTCACTGCACCGTTACCCTAAATAGACAAAAGCTAAAGCGAGTGTCCCACAGGGCTGCCACCACGTCCTGACAGCAGAGCAGACAGCTCGGATCTTTCTCCTCTGCTCAGTCAGTCAAGCACGTTATTTCTCTGGTGGAAAACTGTAGAGGACTGAACACAAACGAGAACCTAATCCTGCCTCTGCTTCAGGCACGGGAGTCTTTATTGGGAAAACAGTTTCGTTTATGGGGAATTCAGGTCTTAAAATGTTTTGGCTGCATTAAGTCTGATTTAGGGCTAAAGCACCTGCACTTCATGGGATGTTTTAAGGAAACAGAATGGTGTTAATGGGCCCATTTTCCCTCTAAACAGTGAATACGGCATCTCATTTCATTTCTTCCCAACAGCTCTATTCCTTGTTACCTGTATACAAGCACAGTTTGGTGCTCAGCAAGTAACAGAGAAGGGAGAAACAAAAGGAAAGACAAATCTAAAGGCAAGGAAAATTCCAGGAGCAAGGGGCAACACTCATGTCTCACATCATTACGTAAGACCTGCTGCTGGAGAAGGCCCTGCACACTCACCGTCCGTGTGGACCCTCATTGCTGAGGCAGTGATGTCGGTTGTGATAGTGAAGTAAGGAATCCACAGGTCCTGCAACACAGGAGGTTCCAATTTTACCAAAGCTGTAACCTTGCACTTAAACGAAAACCCATGCCTAACACAAACCAAAGCAACAACCTCTGTGTCTTAACAGACAGAGCTGCAGACACAAACGCCGGCATGGATGGAGAAAAACCCATCAGCCCTGTCTTTAAGTTCATAAATTTGTTTCTTACACAATTTCATTCAGAACCAAGGCAGACAAAAATCCTTATTTCCTTTTTTAAAGGCAATAAATACTTGTTCCAGAAGACTGTCCGGCATACAGCGCAGCATAGAAACATCATCACTCAAACTAGAGTTCGCTTTCTTTCTAATAATCTGTTTTACCTTCAGATGAAGTGTGGAGGTCTGACGATAACTCCCATCTAAAGCGATCCCTAGGCTGTTTATTGCTGGAGGACAACACGAAGAGAAGACTCACCTTTTATACATTTGGTTCTTATCTAGGTCACTACATACCTGCTGCTTCTGGCCTCCCCTGGAGACATGGCGCTAACCTAGAAAGCCCTTTGATCTCACCCAGTACGGCCATTCTTGCATCTCACCCAACTGTTTTCCACTCAAGGTGGTGTTCACCCATTACACAGAGCAAGTCTTCCATGATCATATTCACCATGGATGAGCGTGCAACTACTCGGTTCCCCTTAACCCCAACCTAAGACTATAGCAGGCAGCATCTTCCCTGCCTCCGTTCCCGAGGCCCCATAGCCTAAAACAAAGAGGGAAGAACACGAGTAGTCTCTTGACTAAATGACATTCAGTTTGTACCTTGTGGCGATGAACCATGGGGTCATTTCAACAGGAGATGCAGAGCAATGTTGCTGAGGCCCAAAGCTGCCTTGAGTCAAAGAGGACAACACAAAGCTTTGCAGCATTACCTACAGGAACAAGGGATCCCACAAGGCAGATCTTCAAGACCACCCTTGAGGTTGCTTGAGATACCGCAGGGTAAAATGGCAGCGAGGAATGTGGTACACAAGAAGGAGGATGATATACAAGAAGAGTTGCTGAGGTAAGTGCTTTATAAGTTTGTTCCACGGAGCTAGACGAAACCAACAAGCCCTGCTCCCGGCAGGGGAAGTTCTCATTTTTGTTTCAGCCCCATCTGTACTCACATCCCACTAGCTGGAAAAATGGAATGGGAAGGTGACCTCCCAACTGCACGGGGGTTTGTTGTAGCAAGGAGAGCTTTGGAAAGTCTCCAAGGTGTCCAGTGAAAGGGTAGCCTGCAAAGGGGAAGGAGGAGGACTTGTTTGAATAAATTGAACTTATGCTCAGAGACAACAGCTGATGGTTCTCTGTCCATCAGCAAAGCTGAATCAAGACTGAAGAGGTAAATCTGCTTTCCCATCCATCCAGCCTCTTTGTTCACCGGAGAAGGTGTCTGGGCCTTCTCTAGCAGAGCTTTGACGTGCCTTAAACTCAAGCCAAACAAGGGTCTGGACTCCAGCTATCAGTACGAGCTGAGCCGCACTCCCTCTCTGGTCTATCTGTATTTCTGGTATAAGTTTCTGTGCTGTTCAAAACGAAATTCTGAACTGCCAAAAAGGAGGGTTTTTTTCTAGTGAGTTTAATCTCTTAAGCAGCTCTGCAAAGACGGTGGAATCGGGGAGGACTAACAGATGCTGCACAAGTATTACAACCCATCTGGTACAAATGCCATGGGAAGGCGGATGAATAAAGTGTGACTACAAGAGTATTAGGGGCGCCTCTCCATGCTAAAGATATTCTGATGATTGCAGATCTCCGTGCTTCAACCACATTTTAAGCAAAAATAAGGGATCAGGGGAACAGGGAAAGAAGTCGATCTTCCTTTTGTATTCACGCAAACACATGCACAAAGGAAACTAAACCAAGACCTATCACGCAATAATAAAGACTGCGTTTCTCAGATATAGTTTCATTTATTTTGGAGACAGAGCACTATTCATGCCTGAAAGAGGATTTGATAAGAGCCTTTTCCGACTCCTCACACCTGAACCTCCAGCTCAGATGACTTGCAAGAGCATTTTGTGCTCCTGGCGTGGGCGATAAAAATTCTAGAGCCTGGTGCTCTTCCGGAAGGATGGGTAATTTCAGAGGAAAATAACTATTTCTTGAGAAATATCTTTCAAGCGCCCAGTCCTGGATTTCTGCATGCCTTCCTGGGAGGACGTGCAGAGGCCGATCTCTTCTCGCAGAGCGCCTTTGGCTGACATCCGTAGCAGCAATCACGGGGGTTGCTGGTAACCAGGGCTACCCCACAAACAGCACTGCTGGGAATCAGGAGACACCTACGTTCCAAGGGCTGTTAGAGAGCAAATCTAAGAGAAAATGGAAACCTCCCTTTCGATGTCAGAAATAACAGTTCAACCTAAGTGCTGCTGCTCCTCGGCTTTGATGCAGAAGAGGGATGAGGGCACGTGTGACAAGTGCAGGAGGGCCACCCCACAGCCACGGGTAGTAAAAAGGAGGATCTGGCCCAGTGCTTCCTGATTTTAAGCTTTTATAGATACACAAGGGCCAGTACCCACCCCAGCCCCTTGGGTAGGAAGTTCTCAGGTTCTGCTACGATCACTGTGGAGCCTCCCAGGAAGGAGCAGCTGTGACCAGGCATCCAAACACAACCTATGTTTGCAAGGCTATGATTAACTCTCATTAATATGTACTTCCATTGCTACCCACCCCCCTCCAAAAATACTCCAACTGCTGAGAAAAGACAGATGTGTGCAGTTTGGACGCTTTGAAATAATGCTTTGAGAAATTTGTTCAAGGCTTCTCAGTTCAGCTTCTGTTACTTTCTAAGTTACCCTTTACACTTAGGCAGCTTTCAATTTCCGTCTGTCTAGTGACACGACTGGTTAACCTGCGCTGATAACACGAATTGCCATGAAGGGGTGACTGCCTCTTTCCTCGCAGAGCTACGCAACATTTCTCCTTATTTATCTGATGGAAGTCTTCCAACCTGAGGAAATCCTCAGGCACGGGCTGAAGGGTTTGGCCTATGACCCTCAACACACACACACACACACACACACAGATGCTGCTGCTGCATGCCACATGCTTCAGAACTGGGTTTCTCTTGGACAAAACCTTCCTGTGACTGCAAGGTTAGAACAGATCATACAGTTACAGCTGTTAAAAACTGTAAGAGAGGAATCCACCGCATCTTAAACACAAGTACAATAAATTGATTGCTGAAATGGAAAGCAGGGAGAGTAGACCAGGGGAAGCTAGGGCCAGCTAAGCTCAAAGGAAATTTTCTTCTGTGTTGTCACTCCTCAAAGCTCTGCTCAGCATCATCCTACAGCCTCACGCTGCAACGTACGATCCACGATTCACACCAAGTTAACCGAGAGAAGACCGTGCTTAGCACCACCGAGAAGGTCTCAGTGCTTTGCATAAGGCAGCTCCTCGGCTACGTCAAAGCAAGTAGAGAGGAGCTGCTTTGGGCATCAGACAATCCCATGTTTTCCTATCAGGCACTGCTGGAATCAAAGATGGGAGCTGGAGTGCTTCAGAAAGCAATATGCATGATTAAAAGGACTGAGAATATGGCTGGTGCTGCCCAAATAACAAAACAAAAATAATTCCAGTCTCAGGAGGACTTACCACTCTAAATCCTGTTTGTTCCCAGCATCATCCACTCTGCACAGCAAAATGCTATTTTAAGCCGTGTGATGAGTAATCACTTACTTTCATACTTGCATTTAAGTAGGGAATGTTTTAGATTATTTTAAATAAATATATTTAAAGTATGTACAGTGTTAATTGGCTACATAATATTTCATCAAAAGGATTCCAAGCAGAGGAATAATTTGGTGAAAACTGCAAATGAGGAAAGATTGCAAGACTACCCAAACACTCTCTAAGTGTGGTCATCTAGGAAGACAACCATCGATAACGTGCTTTATAAATTGCTGTTGCTGAGGGAGCGAGGATAGGTGGGGTGCTGACTGTGGCCATCAGCTCGGGCAGCCCATCCAACGTCTAGCAGTTACAGAAGGTCACCGTATGCAAGCCAGGAAACAATACACTTGGACTTTGTGGCCGTTTTCAATAGGCTGTTCGTAAAAACTCACTCTAGCTTCAAAAATAAAATTTTAAAAAAAGAAAAACCCATTGCTACCCTCTTCAAGACCTCCTTCTGATGTGCCCTAAAGGCCTCTTACACCTGATTTGCAGAAAAATAATGATAAAAGTCTCAGCAGTTCTGCTTCATTGACACAATTTTAACTTCTGTTCTCAGACAAGAGGATCCCTTTGTCAAACAGAACGAAGTAGCTACAAATAATCTACTCCTTGTGTTTTCTAAATCCACCAAAATGAAAGAATAGGCTCCTTCCTATATTCATGTAACATCACATTCACAGTTTTAACATGCTTTCAGTCATCCCACAGCCCCATCTCTCATATTAGCGTGGAAGAAAGCTATTTCTGCTACAACAGAATACAGCGACATCATTTACTATACATAACGTAAATAAGCAACTTACCTCTATCTGCTTATCTTTGAAGATGTTGTTGATGCTGTTGTTAAAAGCTGCTCCAGAAAACATAGAGGTTATTGGATATGTCAAATCTAGGATGGTCTTAAACACTGAGTTCATAACCTTAAAAAAAAAAAAAAGGCATTTCAAAGGTAAATATATGCAAGAATCCATATGAATGTCTGCATTAATGTATGCAATTTGAGAGACACCATATTCCAGATTATACAGCCGACACGTTGGAAACGTTGCTATTGTAAGTACGGAAGTTGTCAAGGGGACAGAAACACAACTACAAAACCTACAACCAGTAACTCCTTGTATAGTGCCATAAGTTTACAACAAAAAGCAACAAACACTGTAGCCAGTTTGCAATAAGGCTATGGAGGAATATACATTTACATCGCTTCCCTTCTACCCATAAACCAAAATGTCCCTCTAAGGCAGTGCGCGCGGGCACAGGCTTCTGCCTTAACAAACGCACAGAAATGGTACAGTTTAATTCTTGATTGTTTTCTTATTATTAGATATTATTGGTAATGTCCCTCTTCACCACCGTTTCCATAGTGTACATGTGGTTGCTGCTGCTCCACTGCCGTGGAAAGGAAACCATAAATCTCTAATATAGCAATCTGTATCTTTGTACATCTCTTCTCATTCATGGATCACACCTAATTTTTCTTCCAGTCTTAAGTCTTTTAGCCGCCTCAGTGTAAGCACTTATGAAAACATGTACGTGATTCTCTGGGACTGCACAAGGTTAAGGCAGCCACACGTTAAAGAGCTTTAAACACACTTTCTATGTATCAGGGTCCATTATTTTTCATGCCCAAAGTGAGTTATTGTGCTCTTCACCTGCTGCTTGGTAGCCTGCATTTAGATACTGCAATGGGCACTCCACATAACCCAGAGAAACCGAGTCACAAGGCTTCTTTCGGTTTCCTGAAGCACTACAGATACCCATTACGTTACATTACAGCGGCAGGCACCGTCAAATGTGGCTCTTGTCAACACACGTATACTGGAATGAAGCTTTCATGGAATCTTTTTTGTCTTACACCCCCCCCATTTCAAGTGCATTACATCTGTGCACAAACCTACAAGATCAAATGATGAAAATACCCAAACCTTATGGCATTATGGTCACTGTATTTGTGCCGTAACCATGCTACTGGTCTCAAACCCTAATAAACCCTAACAAAATTCAATGCCTGACATATTGCATCATACTCAGCTAAAAAAGCAATAGAAGACCAAAAAACCCCAATTAACTCATTCACAGTTAAACAGGGTTTCACTGGATGAGGTATTTTTAGTAGATGAAATATCTTCTCTCTTGACACGTCCTCTGTAATTTAACAAACCACTTCCCAGACAACATGGCCCTGTACCCAGGCAGAGACCCCCGGCCTGAACAGCCGCTAAACCCGCAGCCCGTTAGGGCATCTGAGATCAACATCTGGCCTTCGCGTTACTTAGCAATGATTTAAACAAGAGCAGGATTAGCCTACATTTTCATGTCCAGCTGCTTTTAAATGCATATTAGGTATCTGCCCAGAGAATACATGTCCAAGTATGGAAAAAAAGATCCTTAAAAACAAGTATATAAACAGGAAACATGGGAGAATGTAAAAGCCTTAGCGCAATCCCAATTATGAACCGTCACCTTCATTCACATCTTCATTTTAGGTTCTGGGTGAGGACAGTGTGCCAACCTAACTATAGACCTGCTACCCACAGCATCAGAGTTAAGTGGAATTAGTTTTGTACTTAAAATAGGGATTTGGCCTCTGACATTACTTAGAACGATTAAATAAGGGAAAGAAGCATTTACAAAAAGCTCTTTATATAATACTGAAGAAAAAGCGCTCTAACTCAGCACCAAACATCGGGCTATCCTTGTTGCAAATGTTTTTTGTAATGCTGAGCCTCTACATTTTCCCCTGCAATTAATGCTCACAGTAATCTTGTACATGAACAAAATACTTCTAATTAATGGTTATTTCTTAATATTCTCATTTCTCGTAACTGGAAGATACCCTTTTAGCCGACGCTGACGGCCACCAGCCTCCCTCGGCCTTCCAAGAATAGCTGCTACAACCTCCCATTCTCAAGATAAATTCAATTAAAGATCACCCTTTGGAAAGGCAGCCAGAGCCTTCCTCCTCCTGCTCCACCTCACGCTCTGCCAACCAGCCGCAGGAGGTCCACACCGCGTCTCCAAGAATGATGCAGCCTCGGTTCCCACAGCAGAGAGACGGGACGTGCCACCTTAAGGCAGCTCTACCAACTGTTCGGGGAGTGCAGTTATCGTGCAATTCTTCATGAACTTCTCAAGAACTTTCATTTCTACGGCTCTGCTGCAAGATGAGTTTCTTATTTAAAAGACCTTCAGTCACCACATTATTTTTAAAAGCTGCCCCATGCTACAAGGCAACTTCAACAAGGAAGGGAAAAGATTCTTCTTGCAAAGCCAAAGAACAAGACCAAACGCACATGATGATGGACGAAAAGAAATCTGAATTGTAATCTCTGGCTATTTTGTTCTTTGGTGCCGAATGGTTGTAAACTGGTGTCAAAACCCAGGATAATCCCAGGATTTTTCAATGTTCCTGAGTGTATTAAAAAAAAAAAAAAAAGGCAGCAAGGGTACAGGAAAACTTGTTGCATGAAGAAAAAATTTAAAATGGCAGAACAGATTAAATATTTTTTAAACTCCTAGAGATAGCATCCAGAATTTCCTCTAGTGCCATTTCAGTGTTGACATTTCAATGAAACAAGCAAAGGAATTCACCAAAAAAAGATGTTAAAGACCATAAAAACATATCTCAGACCAACAGTTTTAGACAAACAGCGCTATAGGGATACACTTATTCCAAAGGCAGGAATTACAGATAATGGAAGTTCAGATTTAAAGGTAAACTACTAAGAAACCTAGGAGTTGAAGAAAATTAAAATTAATCTATGTAAGAAACTGTCACCATCTCAG
Source organism: Podiceps cristatus (assembly GCA_000699545.1). Lineage (NCBI taxonomy): Eukaryota > Metazoa > Chordata > Aves > Podicipediformes > Podicipedidae > Podiceps > Podiceps cristatus. Next base: position 942 of record KL273330.1, on the reverse strand, counting down.
AGTCAGGTGAAGGAGAGAGGCAAGGTAAGTAAAAGTATGTTTAAAATCAGATTTGGATGTCCTGGTCCTGAACCATTACCATGCCACCTGCATGGTCATTAGTTGATGTGGTCGCTACAGGGTAGAAATAGGATGGTTTGTGCCTTAATGGGGCATTTCAAAGCAAAAGGCATGTTTGGATTTTGCGTGCAACCTTTTATCTGAATTTCCCAAATCATAATGCTTGATTCAGGATTAATTTCAAAACCTCAAATAATACGATTTAAGAGGTAAGTATGAACCATCGGGCCTTATTACTACATGAAAACAGATTTTTCCTGTACCTCTTGATGTAACAGATTTTTTAAGATCTAACAAAAACACACCCAGTATTTTTGCCTTCTCTTGTTAATAATCTCAAATACAGAATTCCATCTGAAAGGCGACCAGAGGGAACGCTTCAGCTGGCCGACAAGGGAAAAGCAATCTGCCCTGTTTTAATTTTCGCAAGCAGAGAAACCCAGTGAACAAAACTTTCCAAACTGGTTGATGAAGTTTTAAAGACGCAATTAAAAAGCGCCAGCCCTCGGCAGGCCGCTGCTGTCCTCGAGCGCCCGCAGGCTGGAGGACGCCCAAAGCGGGTTCTCTGCTGCAGCTCATCAACCCAATTTAAGAGACAATACGTGCACGTTCCTTTACGGGCAATCCGGAACGAACCTCCTACTCGTTGAGGATTCGCCGTGCGCATTAAAGCTGCTTTAGCTCGTATTACCTTTTGCCGTGCCTGAACCAGTGCTAAGTCACTAAGCCCCCCTTCAACTGGAGGACCGGGAGCAGAGTATTCTGCTGATCTCCTCTGGTCAGGCGGTATCTTTCCCATAATATCCTGCCCGTTCTTCGTGCCAGTCTCAGTTGGCAGCGTTTGCCTACTCAGCTCAGATTCTGTGTTTGTTTGCAGGGACC
>KL273329.1:314-33805 GCA_000699545.1 Podiceps cristatus | reverse complement strand
ATTTCCTGGTAAATTGTGACTTGATATAGATATGAGATGCCAGATTGTTGGAAGCAAAACAGAAATTGCACTGTGAACTGCCATACCAGCTGGTAACCACATTTTCTAGAAAACCTGTGGGCAGGCTGTCTTGAGGAAACAGAATGGGAGCTAAAATTGTTTCTATTTTTGTGCCCTAAGTAGATAACTGAAAAGGCAAAACACAACATTTTCACTTTGGAAACGCTAGTTTTCTAACTATTCATACTTTTTTTCCTCTCTTTACATTGGCTTTGCCACAAAATACATTGTTCACCCTTTTAGCGTACATATGTATGTATATATATGTAGAAAATCAGCTTTTCATATTCTATTTATCTCATTTCAAGTCAGGCACAGCACCCCAATATACTACCATAAAGAAATGAAGGGATGGCTGCTGAGCTCAACTTTTGTACTTGCAAGACAGCATCTTTTTTTGGAAATCATATTGATTTTAACAAGAAACACCATAGCTCTGCTGCCATGTTTGACTTACATGTGTTTATTATATGAACGTGATTACTCTTTTTTTTTTTTTTTAGCAGAAATCCTGATTTCTCCATTCACAGAGCAAGCAGCCCTTTGTTTCCTTTTAAAACAGCTGAGGTGGAATACAGTCCCAAAGAGGCTAGTACGGTACCTGCATGCAAGAAAAATCCTCCACTAGTTAATCTGCAACCCACGTACAAGAAACTAAACCCCACCATTTAACTAAGGTGGGAGACTGTCCTTTTTACCCAGGGCAAGAAACTATTTCGAGAAGTTTGGGACATCAACCTGCTTGAAGGGCACCAGACAATGTTGTGAAGGAAAACAAGGGTTATTTTTGCATCCTCCCAGAGCCATCCCAGGGCTGTGAACAGCCCCGCAAACGCCCCAGCTCCTGGCTTTCCCCTGCGAGAGGGTGGAGGGGCTCATCTCCCACTCCTTCGGGCAGCGCTTGTCCCCATTCACCCTTCCCGGGCTCTGACCTCTGCTCCGTGTGTTCTCAGCACTGCTGGGGGAGCGCTCCTGAAACGGCAAATACGTGGCTTAAAAAACAAGTCTGGGCTCTAAGCAGCTGTCTAGCCACCGCTCCCGGGTCACTTCCAGGTAAACAGCAACAGACTTTTGGCACTCGGAGGCAGGTGGGGGAGACTGTGATAAACCCTGTTTGTCCAGGTGCAGAGCTAGACGTGAGTTTTGCTGGTTTTCCTCGAAAATGGCAAGGTGGTCCCGCGGGCCCTTGTGCCATCCCCGCCATCTCACCCATCACTGGGAGCTTTGAGGCTTTACGTCCATTGTGGAAAAGCCCTTTTCAGTTTAAGCAACATGAAGAAAAGGCTAAGTGAATCCTGCACCTGAACCGTGGTATCAGGGTAGATTTGCCGGGAGTAATTATCTCCCGGCAAAGCCAGATGGCTGAATGGGGTGAGAGAGCAATGTTTGCCTCTTAAGCGTGATTTCATTATTATTATAATTTAAAGAACTGATTGTTAAAAGCACAAGTTTCAGGGCTAAGATCATATTCAGCCACTGCTGGAAGCACCATGAAAAAGTGATAAAGGATGAACCAGAGCAGAACTCGTTGTAAGGCAAAGAGACACATCAAGGTTGTGACTGATATGGTTGTGTCCTGGAAGTGTAAATAAATGTGAAATGCAAAGGGATTTTGTTCCTGAAGTCTTACAGAGACTTTGCAAATTAAGAGAAGAGAACGTTTTCTTTGCTGCTCCACACACACGCAAAGGATCTGCCCTATGAAACTACATCCATTTTTATGAATTTTCTTTCTTTTGCAGCACACAACCTTGCTGACACATAGCACCATGTCTGGGTACTGAACAGGACTGCAAAATATTTCAGAGTGAAGTGTTTCCTTGCCATGCTTGTGTGGTGACTAATGGGAACACAGAGCAAGAAGGTCTACAGAGGGGGCTGGGGGTCTCTCCTAACGCCCAAAGCATGGCCAACAAGAGCAAAGCCACCTGTTTCAGTCGCTGGACCTCTGGGTGAAGACAGGGAGGGAAGCAGGGGGGCAAATGAGTGCTCTGCTGAGTCCTCATGTATTCCTGCTTCTTCTTGGGGCAGTTCAGTTTTGTATTTGTCCTGTCTTAAATTACGATTTAGACTTTGAGAAAAATTGCAAACAATGAGGTGAGTGTACTGCTTTGTACACGGTGAAGCTGAGCCCTTTCTGAGGGCAGCCCTGGCACAGGGACATTTTGCACTGGGTTAGCAGAGAAAAGATACTTTTAAAGTAAAATCATCGAAGGGTATCAGCAGCAAATCCCCTCATGTTTAACATTGACCTCTGGGACACACAAATACTGGAAATAACTGCAGTGGTATTATCCAGTGGTCTTAAGGAGGTGGAAAGCATTTAAGCAAGCACGAGACTTCTGCCTTGACTCCTGTTTTTCCAAGCCTGCAGCTCTAAACGTTGGACCAAACCACTGTCAAAAGCCAGGCAAATATAAACTCACATCATTTCATGTTTAACTCCATATATTTAATTACACATAGAGTTAGTGAGCTAGTGTATTTTAGTTAAAATTACACTGGCAGGCAAAACTCTCTGTAGCATTTAATACAATTGAGCAAATGTTTTCCTCCTGAAAGCGCCCTGGGAGGTAGGGAGAGTAGGTTAACTAAGGTACTTAAAATGTGAAAAGCGCATGTAGTGTATCACCAAATATGTTTTGAGTTGCATAAAAGATATGCCCTGTTCTGACAGCTAACTCAAACTCTTAGAAATTAGAAACACCTGCACAGTGTGTCTCAATGCTATATTTATTTGTCTGTGAATATTTATAAGCATTGAAACTACTAATGTTGTTGGCATTGTTAAATCTTGATTGTGAAGTTTGTAAATATTCAAAAGAAGCAGATGTTTACTAATCCCATTTACCTTTAAGGGAAAAAAATGTAAAACTGGAATGAAAGCAGATTGTTAAACTGTTTTCCCAACAGAAACAACCAAAATAAATTACTGCAATCTGAAGACTATAAAGAGTGACTTCAAAGGTCAAAGGATTAAAGACAGTCTAAACCATGAAATGCATTTTATTAGATTAATAAAACATATGATTTTGCTAACTTAATTATATGAACAAATTAGCTGGAAAGGAACTTCAGAGCTTGCCATCCCAAATTAACGCTGGCTATAGCGAAGGTGCAGCAGCTACTGACCCGCTCTCAGCTAGCTTACACGCTTTTATCTCCGCACAGGGCCGTTTCGAGAGTGCGAATAAAGGAAAGAGCGAGGAGGGTTCTCGGGAGCGGGGGGCGACGGCTGCGGCGGCGGTGTGAGAGCAGAGCCCCGCGCGGCTGTACGGCTGCCAGGGCTATTCACTGTCTTCAAAGAACTTGGTACTGCTCTGGGACCGAAGCTTTAGAGCAGGCTCGGCCCGTGCCAAGGAGGCCCACACTTGGCTCTGCTGAGTAACCAAAACACTAATTCAGTTCTCTGTTCATCTGTTTTAAATCATGCTTTTAAGTGCATTTATGTGATAAAGAATTGAAGCTGTTTCTTTTGGCCATCTAAATAATTGGGACACTCTCCTTTTCAAATAGATTGACATTTAAGTACAACAAGCACATTGAAAAGTGAATTTTGGCTTGCAGAGCCTTGAATTTGCTTAACTCTTTCAGAGCTTAATAGTGGCTCTTTTCGAAGTCAGGTTTCTCAAGGAAATAAAAGCCTCCCAGGGCCCAATCCCGTTCCCACAGAATTCAGGGAAAGCTTGATTTGAAACAATCTCAAAAAGAGCATTGTAGCATGAACTGTTTTACACACACACACACAATATTTTCTGATAAAAGGCTACATTATTCAATTTGTAAAGAAATTCCACTGCAAACTAAGTGACTGAAAAGCTATCATTTACTCCCACTACATCAGCAGAGATGAAGAAATCCAAGGGGAAAAACGTACACCTTTAAAATAGGGTGGTAATATCTCAGGAGACAGCAGCAGAAAGAAATGTGTTAGTGCCACACTTTGCAAGATCGCCCTCATTAGCTTTATGAAAGTTCAGATTCACATTCACTTGGTTAATTCACCCGCGCAGATACAGCTGGAAGGAACAGTGCCTCCCCAGCTCCTTCTGCTGTGACATTAAACATGGCAAGGTTATAATTTAATACACCGTCACTGAAGGACTGATTTATGGCCTTGGAAAGGGGGTGGGTCTCTCTTTCCCAATACTTTCAAATTTGCTTGGACAACACTGGAAACAAATCCTTAGTGTTTCTTAAGTAGAAAAACTCAATAGTGCGAATCCCAGTAAAATAATTTCCAATTTATCTTTTATTTTTATTAATATTTTAACTTATCTTCCTCCTTAAGTGCAGTTCACTAGAGATGCACGCTTTGCTGATGCGTTTCCCCACTCACTATTTTTGAGTTTACATACTGGATTGGAAAAACAAAAAAAGAAGCTTTTGTCATTTTTTACTTATTATTCCTTCCTCAGACTATCACTATCTTGTGATAATGAAATAGCATTTCACTTCAATAGCATCCCCACCATGTGCTCACCTCACCAGTAAGCCACCCTCAGAATCCACTGTTTTAGCCTGGCGAGATGTGATAGTGTGATGCAACATCCACTAAAAACTAAGGATTAGTGCTGTTCCAGATGAAAGACTGGTTTGAAAGGTCCTCTTGATTGCTACTTTGGTCTGCATATAAATCCTCACACAAAAGCAGACTTTTTTTCCTTTGTTTCTCTCTTAAAAAAAAAAAAAAATCCTAATGTGTCATCAGCTTTGGATAGGAAAGGAGATGTACGCAATTCCAACATTTTTAATTTTCAAGGTCATGTAGCCCAAATCATAAAGGAAAAGCTCTCTTGGGTCTGTGCAGCAGTGGCCAAATATGCAAACAGCTAGATCTGGAAACAATTTGAGCCTGATTTATTGGGGTTAACCTTACACGGACTTGGGATTTTTCTGTCTTACTGAAAGGAAAGCAAAAAAAACCCAAAAACCAAAAAAAAAAAAAAAAAAAAACCCCCCCCCCAAAAAAAAAAAAAAAAAAAAAAAAAAAAAGGCAAAACCTTCACTTTTTCACTTTTTTAGATGGATGATAAAAAGTCAGCTCTTACTTATGCAGTGTCATCTGGCTCTGCTTCCCCTCGAGGAGTACTTCGGACAGCCGTGCCCAGAGCCAGGAAGACCTTTCCAGCGAAGCCACACCAGATCCTCTCCTGGCTACAGTGGGGCACCCCGGCAGCATGACGGGCCGTAAGGGCCACTTGCAACATGATTTGGGCATCCTTAATGTTTAATCCCATCTTTAGCTGTCCTCACCAACCCCCGCTTCTGTCTTCAACCAGCCCTGAGTCAGCTGTACGCACAAGCCCAGACTCAGCCAGGTAGCCACCAAAAAGCGTGGGTTTTGCTGCCCTACACCACCACACGTAGCCATACCTACTTTTGTTAATGGTTGCCCTTAGGGGACTGAGAAGACCATATTAATTGTAACTGATGTTGGGATGCTCTGAATCAGCAAGACTCATAACAAAATGAAAATAGCAGCAGCTTTGCATCATTACAACTCTACCCCTTGTGGATTTTCTGCTAGTGGCAATCTCCCTGAGCTGGCATAGACTAAAATATTCTCCTCTTAATACCATTCTCTCTCTCCAACTCCTACACTCAAAGAAAGCTGAGTTTACTAAGTTGCACTACTTTCTTATTTTAATGAATGCATGCAAAGCATATTTATATGAGTACTAGAGCGTAGAGGTTTAACATCAAGCTTCCTCATTGTAGATCCTGCACTCTACTCGCTATTTGTACAGTTTTTATTCAAAAGAATCTCATACTACAAGTGCAGTCAGAACAGCAGCAAAAACAATAATTCCTACTATTTACTGTATTAACTCTACCAACAATCTTCTTGTCACCTCTGAAGGTTAAATATTGGGATAACAGTACATGCTAAAGCACAAAATGGCATTAGCTCTTCGAGCAAGAACAACTGCGAGATCCTCACTCACAACCCCTTGGTATAAAACATGCAAGGGTTTCTTTGTCAAGCCGGTGAGATGCTAACCTTGTTTATCTGTGAATGCAAAACAACATTCCCCATCCAGCAGTGTCACTCTGACCTTTGTGTGGAACCTCAGTTCTCCCCATGCAGCATAACAATGTCGCTTTTGTGCGGCCAGGGTAAGGCCATGGGAGTCAGGATTTACTGCTCCGGCAACTTAAACATAACCTTCATATTTCGTGGCTTATTCAGTTGGCATTCTAAAACAAAATATATAAAATGCCAGAACTTTTTCCTTGCTTCTCATATCTGTTAACTGATATTCATTATCACTCACTTTCCAAAGACTTTTTTTTACTACAAACGCAGGAAGGAAAACCCCAGAAACAAAACGCACAAAATGCTTGCTCTGGTAACACAGAGTGAAGGATACAGCTTTAAAAGCTTTCACTGAATTGCTTTTTTGTGCACTCTGCAAGAAAAACTAGCTGTCCTTAATATCCTAAGTATTTCTATTCCCACATTCAATCAATCTACGGAGAGCAAAAGTTACAAACCTTTTAACATTTGAAAATAGGTATTAGAATAGTAATTTTCTAACCTTTATTCATTGCAGGTGCAGGCCTTGTGTGTATTTAACATGCATTTTTAAAAAAGATTTACAAATAGCTAAAGCACTGGCTCTGAACTGCAGGCAGCCATAATATGGGAAAGATAACATGCCAGTGCCGAGTGAATATTACAGATCTGTTCCTGAAATGAACTGAAAACCTATGATCCAATTAAATCAATAGAAAACACAGCTGCTCGAGCACTCTAGGGCCCAAGCTGTAAATCTGAGCACTGAATGCAACCTTTTTTTTTTTTTTGTTCTCCCCGCGCTAAGGGGGTTACCTGCTTATCCAGGAGCGGTACTCGTGGCACGGTCTGCGTGCGTTGGGGCAGCTCCTGCGGATGCATTCACGAGCGGAGCGCGGCCTGGCAGTTTGGGCTTGGGGGGGTCGCGTGAATGCCTCCTTTCAGTTTCAGTCCCATGTGGTTTCACACTTCGACCCCACAAGTTCACTTTGAACTTCAGGTTCAAATGAATGCATAATCCCAACACAAAAGACAGTCAAAACCACTGCGTGTTGTGGGAGAACGAAGCCTAACTGTGTATCAGATGGTTTTAAACAAAAAAATATAAATTAATCTCATGATTTCAATGAATCTTTCCTTACAGCATGCTATGTAAACATAATACTGCTACTCCTTCCAGCTTCAATACAAAAGTCTCTTACCACCATGATATTTTTCCACATGCTGGCTTCTAAGTGTATATATGCAACCATTAAGTTTCATATCATGGCAGTTCAAATGTACTCAGATAGTATGTACAGCTCCAGCAAGATGATTTTTAAAATTTCATATGACTAAAAACAGTATGCCTGCACTGGACTCGCAGACAAATCAATGTTATGCTAGGTCAGTCCTTAAGTTGCATGTATTTGTATATTTATATCTGTGTCTGAGAGACAGGGAAAGGCATGACATTTATAAGTAATTAACCAGTTTAATGAACATCAGTTAAGAAAGAGAAATCAAGTTTAAATTCAAGTCTATCCTTTGCTCCCAATACCATGAAAAACTATGCGTCCATTTTGTTTTTCCAGCAAAACACATAGGCAATGACTGATAACAGGCATTTATTCTGTCTCAGGTTACTATGCAAGTATTTGGCTAGGACTTAACCCTACTAAATTCCAAGTAGTTTTAGAGTTTTACTGTAGTGAAGTTTTAAACTCTCTCACAGACAGACATATTCCAGCACTCTTAATGTTGCTTTGATGATGCCAAAGCACTGGGCTGTTCGTTTCATGTAGGTTCAGAATAACAAAACACTTTAGCAAGTTACAAGTGAATGCACAGCTCTAACTAGAGCCTGATATCTTGCATACTTGTATTTCTGCATCTAATTGACACATTCAGTTTGGGGATTGCATGAAAAAAGTCACTCACTTGAATATAAAAACTGCCACAGGATATGTAACCAGTCATTTTCAGGCAAAAAATAAAAAATTCTATTCACCATCAAAACAAACTCATGAGTCAAAAACAAGGCAGGTGGCTGCGCCTGTATTTGCTGTGCTAAACTGTGAAGCTAAAATTTTTGAAAAATCAAGACCTCCTCCCGTATATAGTTGCCATTGGAGAATTTGTTTCAGCCTTTACATTCGATATACACTTGCCACATTGATTTTTTTTTTTTCCTTCAAAGCTAATCTTTTGACTTTCCAACCGCAAAGAAGAAACATAGTCAGACTGATTATGAGGAAGCTCACTAACAGTTCATGCATTTGATGCTCTGGCTATAATGTTGTACAAATCTAATGTCATAAGTCCTGGATCATGTACAAATATAGAAAACAGCATCAAAGGTGCGGTTTTTCCCCAGGTATTGGTCTTTCAGCTTGCAAAAGACTCATTCATTTCAAAACACGCTGGAATAACTGACTGGCTGCACTAAAGCCCATAAAGGCCTTTACATATAAGCCTTTGTATAAAATTACTGAATGTCTTGAAATATTTTCAAGTTTTATTATAGTGTTTGAGATCAACAAGGCAATTAGTGAGACCTGAGACTGTTGGTCTCTTTGTTGACTGTATTGGTCAAACAAAATTGCCATCAATAGTATTTTGTAAAAGTCAATGGATGTGCAAGTGTATGTTCATCGACACACGTTTTCATTTTTATAACTATAGCTTAGGTTTTAAGAAGTCCGTCTTCCCCAAATCAACTTTTATCACTGTTTTCTGATATAAGTGACAACAGGGGAGAGAGAATGGAGATGATTAGACCTGACAGTGATATGGGTAGAGGAGTGGGGTTTTTCCCAAACTAGTGAAGGACTGATAAATAATAAACATATTCTTGTATTTTAATAAGGTCTTTCTCCTAAGATATCAAAGCAGTTGAAAAGTACCATATATGTCCAAAACCACCATGAGAAGTGTTATGTGGCCTTGACAAGAAAACTAATAATAACACTTCTACCCAGAACAGCAGAGTGAAAGGTGAAGGGTAGAGGGTCTGATTCCTCACGTCCAGCCATAGACCGGAACAGACATTTCAGGAGAACTGATGCCCACAGAGAAGTTTTTGCAATGGGAGAGGGGACTTCATACCTATCTTATATTGCACATGAGCAAACATAAATAAGCATACATTTTCCTGGACATTTCAATATGTACAGCAGATAGCTGTAATCAGTACTACTGCTGCATGCAGCTAGCTGGCTTTTGGTAGATGACATATGTTCCTAATTTGTTTCCTGCATAACCAGAAGGTGTGTTTACTGCTACGAAATCAAGTTAACGTTTACAAAGCATAATTATCTTTAAAAAATGACTTTGCCATAACTTTCAACAAACTCAAAATAGACTGGAAAAGAAAGAAGGAGTGCTGTATCTTATTAAAGTTAACATTTTATTGAGCAGGTGGAAACAGAAGTCAGCTGTCTGTTCTTAGTTTCTTTCCTCTCTCACCTCTACTGGGAAAGGATGTATTCTAATAACTGAGTAACAAGTTTATTCTGATTTTTTGTTTTTATTCTGGTGTAATTCTGGTTGAAAGTTTTGATTCACAATAGTCGAGACCAAAACCAGAAACATGTAGGTGTCCTACAGGCTACAAAACACCACACTTGGGTTTCTAGCCAAAGTCTACAAAATCAAGATGATACTGAAGCATATCGTAACTACAAGATATTAAATGTGAAAATAAGTGACAGATAACTAATCTAAGACAACAATCACAGCAACAAGTTTATTCATCTCTGCTTTTCAGAGTCACATCTAGCTATTATTTATGGTATACATATTTTCATAATTTGATGCAACGTCTACATTAGTTTAATCAAACACTTTCAGAGTGCCCACTTCGTTACTTGTGTGGCACTGTATCAATTGCACTTTACTTACTTCCCTAATCAAAGAGTATCTTAATTCTTTGGGCTGGACAAATGGATATAGATTTTACAGGAACCAAACAAACTAAATGCATATGCAATATTTTAACTGTGAATCATTTTTATTCCCTTATAGCTGTGATTTCTAATCCAACTGGCTAATATTATTCACTGAAAAAAGTCACATTACAGTAATTTAAAGGGATAATAAACATTTAACAATATAAGCAGTAACATTCTAAGCTCTTGCCATTTCAACAAAGCTGTGATTCAGTCAAGTTCAACCATGGCTATGGAAGTAACCCATTCCTATTCATCAAAATAACACCCACCCCCCATTAAACCCCAATGATTTCAGTGGGACTTAAATACAAGTTTAGGGTCTGGATGGATTAAAGATAAGCACACTCCTGAACTAGAGTCCAAGGACATACACACTAAATGATGCCAGAACTCCAACATTATTTCAACTATTCTCTGTTTAAAGTTCTTTCAATGAAATCTTGTTTTTTCTCTGTGTGTAAATCCTTCATGCAGATGACCCATGGCAAAGGGTGGCAGATCATGTTGTTGCTTCACTTATGTTCAAGATTTTGCTATTGCTTTATCTTGTCAATAGTATACAGTTATATATCATAACATCCATTCTGTTTTATTACCCTACCCAACAATTACTATGCTGTAGCATCAGAATACCTTTACAACTGCCATTAAGTTTGTCTAGACAGATTTTTGTCTTAATTATATTCATTACAGAAATGTCCTTTATTTTCCTTTAATAACACATTATAAGTTCACTTTAGAAGGAGACTTGTGCACATTGTGGTTGACACATATCATATAGTAATTATTGGAGAAATTCTCATTGATTCTGAGGCATGCCTATATATAGTTACAAAATACGTTTCTTGGATACTTTAAGTGGGATTTTTTTCCCCTTCTTTCCAACATCCAGTGAAAATCTATGGCATCTACTGCAGCTAGCCGAGTCAGTCAGCCCTGTATCCTACATCCAAGCTCAGTGTGAGAATTTGCCATGCACCAAGCAGGAGGCATTAGACATGAGAAGGGCAGAGGTGTTGTCTTTACACCCATGAATCCTTTCCAAAGCTACAGCATAGGAGAACTGCGTAACAGCACCCATCGGACTAATGCCAAAGGACTCCCAAGATTGGCTCTGTACGATTGCTTAAGGGACTTCTAAAGCAGTTACTAATATTTTCTATCCAAAATTAAATAAATAAAACTTGTTAAGGACACTTCTGGTTCACACCCCCAATTGCTCTTTCTTATAAGACTCTACCGTGTCTACATACTTGCTCGGACACTACGGTAGTATGCTTTTGATCCTTGCCCTGTGGTGGAGAGGCAGAGCACAAAGGCCAGAAATGCGGACACCTTGAGGACTTGCCAACCCTACCGATGTCGGTGGTAAAACGCTACTTCTACAGGCAGTCAGCCAGCCGGCCATTTTGGACCCCGTGCGGTTAGCGGGCAGGTGGCCACGGCGCGAGCACAGAGGCGACCTGCACAAGCGCCCACACCGACGCAAGCAGGAGTTTCCTGACCTGCCAGCACAACCAGCTCTGTACAATGGTCACAGAAAACACCTGTGTTCCTAATGATGGCAAAATTTGAGGTTTCCCCAAATTTTTCCCATGGTAAAATGACCATAAAGTTTTGAAGGTGAAAGTGCTCAAGGTAGAAGTAGTTAAAAAACTATTTTGCTGTGCATTTTAGCTTCAGAATATTTTGCACTTAAACCAATTTTGAAACACGTGCAGTCCTGTGCCAGAGTAGCTATTTTTCACATACACCAGCAAATATATTTTTGAACAAAACACAAGAAACAGGGGGCAGGGGGAATCTCAGCAGATTTTACCCCGATATAAAATAGTAATATTAATTAACATATTACTGAAAATCAATATTAAATAAAAATATTATTTGTTTTGTAGCTCCATGTGGCATTTTTTCTCTTAATACTGGAGTTTTTATGTGGCATTTAGAAGCTTTATTGTTTCAATAGCAAAGGTAAAGAGGTTAATTCCTCTTTAACAAGGGTCTCTCCCCCCTCTACATTTTGGCTCGGCCTAAATTTCTAACACTACCTTATGAAATGTAGTATACAGCTTTTAATTGTGCCCAGAGGCAGTACAACTTCAGAGAGGGTTTGGAGCAACTGGCAGAGGATTTGCAGAACAGCTGTGTTCCGGGAACATGTGCAGCACGGTGCAACAGCCCCGTCAGCACCTGCACCCGCTTAGCGCGCCCGCCCCCACTGCTCCACACACGCTCCACATCTGGGATTAATCACCCCTTTTAAAGGAATTAATACTCTTAATGTTTTTTATTTTATTATACCTGTAGGAACATGATGCTATATTAAAATCTGCAGCTTATAAGTAGTATTTTGTTCAAGCCAGAGTTACTGGGGGAATAAAACCTCCCTGTGCTTTGCCAAGAATGAATTGTTTTAATATCCCAACATTCAATATTATTTATTATTAAAGTCGAGTGCTGCTTTGGTGAGTAACTGGCTTTCTCGTGCTTTAACCTCCTTTTCCCCACTGAACTCTACCTTGCAGTTTCAACATTTGCTGGAAATAAGCCCCATAGTTCCTCCCCCCATCATTTGCTCAGTGTATTCTATTCATGTTGGGAGGTTAAAAAAAAAAACAAAAACCAAAAAACAACCCAAAAAACCAAAGTCCTTTAAAAATGTGATATTATTTAAATGTCATTCAGTTCCAACAGCAGTATTTGCTTATACAGTTTAGACAGCACAGAACTCTATTCATGCATGAGTTATGCCACATTAACCATTTACGATAGATTTTCATGTTAATTCTACAGGGGAGGAATCATATTAGATTTGCCCATTTTGTGTAACTTGTAATGGAATTCAGCAACATAAGTCCTGCTTATTATAACGATGGGGACTAGAGAGGCAGGCTGAAAAGAAGAGGAGGGAAATCAGCTCTGTTATTAATTCATTAAAACACAAAAGTTTCCCACAAGTCAGACACCCGAGTGAACACTTTTGAGGCAAAACCACAAATATTTGCCACGATTGCTGGCATTTGGGAGTGCACTAGAATTCAACTTTAATAATTGCTCTGAATCAACAGTTTATCCCAAAATCCGATGCACCAAAATCCACAAGCAATAGAAGAATACAATACTTTCCGCATTGCTCTACAGAGCCAAAAAGTCATAGTGTTAAACCTCACCTTGCAACGCTTCACACTAAGAATGTTTTGATTGGTAAATATGAAAGGTTTTTGTCTTGAAACCCACCACTTATCCAAGAATTGGAACAGACGTATTTATCCCCCCAAACCTTTGGGTAAATACCATCCCAGGTTTCTCAATATGTATTTACTTAATTTGAAAATTTAGTCTGCAAAAGTATTTATGGCATGAAATATTCTGAAAATTAAGTGAAGTAGTACAACATCCCAAACCAGTGCAAACATTTTGCCTTGGGATTTATTTTCCCGGTGGTAGCTACAACATAGTCCTTTTGCATTCCATAATTCAGTTGCTTAACTTTGTTCTACTGAGCTGGAATTGTTCAGCAGCAAAATAACTCTTAAGCCAAAGCTATATTGGTCATGACCACTCTTAGGGCTGATTTTTCTTGTAACTGAGAACTGTAACTCAGCAGCCTTCTAGTCCCATTCTTGAGGTGCCCTCTTCTTGAAGCAGATGGACTCTTGCACAAGACTAATCATTTGTTTGGCTCTCTATGCACAATGTCTTTACTGACTTTGCTCAGTTTTTCTTCCTTCTGAGCAAATTTCCTTTTTCTGTCATAGTGTACAGTATATTTATAGTGACTGTAGCTTAAAAATCTAAGTACTTAATTAAATACGTGTAGTTCTATTTTGAGAATTACCATACCCTGCTTGAATATTATGCACATTACATATTTTAACAAGGAAGAGGGAAGAAGGGAAAATCTCGCTGCTCCAGCCCATGCTGGCAGAGGAGCCTTCCTGACTCACTGAATTTCTCACTCCCCCTCACCTCGGGAACAGCCCCCAGGAAAAATCCGCTCAGCTCCACAGGATCCCGCAGCACCTTTTGGTGGGACTTACCCTTTTTCACTGAGGTGGTGAATGTGTTTTTAGATTTGCTTGTTATTTCTTCATTATTCTATCATGGTTTTGTTATAAGGGCATGACAGATGTGTGTTAATTTGAGCCTTGGCTGGTTCCTGTCACCCTGATTTCAATGGAGCTGAACAAGTTCCTACGCCACTATCTACCTCATTGAGAAGCCGTAATTGGGTTGATTTATGCAATGGGCAAATCCACATCTCTTACCGAACCTGCAGCCCAGCCTTAACAAAAATGGAAACAAATGCATGTATAGTTGCCCATACAAGCCAAGTTAGTGGACAAAAAAGGAAACTCAAATCAGTAAAGCAAATGCACGCTTGCACAATTGTAGTTTTGGAGCCACAATACACTTCCCGTTGTTACCAGAAAACAAAATCTGATGGGCAGAGGTTGGGACAGACTGAGAGTAATTTTAAGTACTGATGACTGGGGATGAGGACAAGGGGGTGAACAGAAGCACAAATCAAGCATTCCTGGGTTTCCCCAATTTCTACTGAGGTTTGGGGGTGGGTGTGTTGGTGTGTTTTTTTTGTTTTGTTTTTGGGGTTTTTTTGGTTGTTTTTTTTTTTTTTTTTTTTTTTTTTCTTTAAATACTTTCCTCACTGATGTTAGGATGCACAGGGCGGAAGCAGGAGGGGGGACTAGGTGACCTCCAGAGATCCCCTCCAGTCTAAATTTTTCTATGACTCTAATCAAAGCTGTCAAGAGATGCTGAATCTGGCAATGCCAAACATACCCAGGAAATGTAAAATTAGAACTGATTACCAAGACGTTTGTAAACCAGAGCCCTCTGATGCCATTATATGGTCATCTAATACTTGGACAGAAGCCTTTGCTGCCTGAAAAAAATGTTGGATGGAGCAGACTAATTTCAAAACACTATTTGTTGTGCTGCCAGCTTTTCCCTATGGAAAATAAAATTGCAGAGATCTTGGGAACTGGTAAATTTGCCAAGGTGGAAGTCAGATTATGAATTCAGAAAACATTTTTTAAAAAATATCAGTAATTAGATGGTAAATTGAGAAGTAAAACTATATCTCAGAACTATAGGAATATATTACAACAGAAGCAATGTTTTCAAAAGTACTAAAGTGATATAGGAGCCTATATCTTGCTACTAAAAATACCCTGGTCCTCAAGGCCTAAGAATAGCTCTGCACTAGGAATTTATGTCAGTGTAACGAAATCGTCTTTGGACATGATTCTTTCGACATCTCTCTGCCATCAAAAATCCCAGTATGAGTAAACAACCTGGGGAAAAGTGTTTGTATGAGTCAAGCAACTCCTAAAAGTCTGTTTTGTTTTTATCATTAGAAGCTGTAACTGAAGCAAAAGGGCTTGCTGTGACAGCCGTGCCCAGAAATTACTGCAGCAAACCCTTCTGTACAGCCTAATATTTAAGCTAAGTCACACTTGACAATTGGGCATTTCGGTGCTTTAGGAAACTTAACTGAAGATCAAGATGAGTGCAAATAGCTTCATAAAATAATTTTTAAAAATGAAACAAGATCCAGGAATACCTGCATGATTTGTTTCCCTCCAGGAAAAGGAGATTCACATCTACTTTCGTTTACGAAAATCCTGTGACTAAATTTTGATGCAAAAGACCAAATTTGTTTAGAAAAAGTAGTTTATCCCACTCCTCAGAATAAATCTCATAAGAATCCCAAACAGCACAGTCTCAGGTGGCCAAAGCCATGGCAGGACCAGGCAAGCTACACATCACCTAAGAGATGAGTCAAAGTTTTTAAAAAGGCCAAACCACTGTTTTCTCCCAGTTTTCAGTCTAATCTCTCAGGCATTTATTACATACTTTACTACTTTCAAGCAACAACAATTTTCATTAACAGTCCAGCAGCCTCCATTTTCTATTTGGCAGAAGACACTCTTGATGGGAAATCATACGTATTCTGGGACTAGACATGGTCAGATTTACTTGGCATTAACCAAGACGCTGCTTAAAGTCACGTTTAGAAAAAACAAAAGAAGGCTGAAAAAGACTGACAGTGTGAAGAACTTACGCTTGGTTTAAAACCAAGAGTGGTAGAGCCCTGTGCCCTAGATGCTCTTCATTTGTCAACACATTTCCACACAGTAAGTCCTTGTTACACATTACCAGTGGGATCTCCCAGAAGTTTTCCACACTGCATAAGAGGGGGGTGGGGGCGGGGGGGTGTAAGGCAGTACGGAGAGGAGCAAGCTTTGCAGGAGCATTTGTTCAGTCCTGACTCAGGTATTTTTCTCTGTATCCTAAATGGAAGATGCTGATTCATCATATTTTCCCCCTTATACAATAGCTGTTATTTATCCAATCTGAGATATTTCTCACTGTTAGAATCTACTTACTTTATCTGACCTTGTAATTACTGAAAGTATGGATGCTCTTTATAGAATCATAGAATGTTTTGGGTTGGAAGGGACCCCCAGAGCCCATCTAGTCCAACCCCCTGCAGTGAGCAGGGACACCATTACCCAGATCAGGGTGCTCAGAGCCCCGTCCAGCCTGGGCGTGAATGTTTCAGGGGATGGGGCATCCACCACCTCTCTGGGCAACCCATTCCAGTATTTCACCACCCTCATCGTAAAGAATTTCCTCCATATATCCAGCCTAAACCTACCCTGTTTCAGCCCTTAAAACCATCACCCCTTGTCCTGTCACCGCTGTCCCTACTGAAAAGATTCTCCCCCTCTTTCCCATAGGCCCCCTTTAGGTACTGGAAGGCCGCAATCAGGTCTCCCTGCAGCCTTCTCTGCTCCAGGCTGAACAAGCCCAACTCTCTCAGCCTGTCCTCGCAGCAGAGCTGCTCCAGCCCTCGGGTCATTCTTGTAGCCTCCTCTGGACCCTTCATGATGAAGGCAAATTCTGTGCAATGCTCAAGTTAGTGGATGTCTAGTAATCTATGCTCCAGAGCCATCCCATAACTCCATAATTTTCACTCTACAAAAATAATTTTATAAACACTCACCCTCTTCATGATTGTCACAATTTCTGCCAGAGAGAACCCAGGGCTGGTACAGTGCCAAGCAGGGCTTAAACATACTCAAGAGCTTCAAAGAGAAATGCACACAATGCTACTGATGTCAGCCTCTCACTTTAATAAATGCTTAAATTCACAGCATTAAAAATAACCAATCAAGGCTTTTTCTTTCCCATCCTCACTCTTACATTGATCCTGATATCTCTGTTAAAAAAGAATACTACAACTAGTCCTTCTGCATGGCATTCAGTATACTCAAAGTCACAACTTGATTTTCATTAGAGGGAGAAATGTTTGGAAAATTGTTATATGAAATCCATAAATCTGAAGATAAATAATGAAAATGAAACTTCCCATGAAATGCCCCAGCATTCATTTTATTTAATATTCTCCATTGGTGAAAATAAATTAAAAATGAACAAGACTTGTTTATGCCTGCCTCACACTATTCTCCATGTTTGAATAGCAACTGCATATTAATTTATCAGGATCCCATAAATTATAATTAGCCAGGAGGATTAACAACATAAATCCTTGAATTTAAAACCAACCTGCCCTGCTCTCTCTTCCCTTAGCCCTAAAGTGAAAAAGAGCCATAAAACCCATCACTGCTGTTTGATCCATTAAACTCATGAGACACTCTTATTTCAGCTGAGCTACCGGAGGTAGATGCTTTGCAAAATCTTTTTTAAAGTTACAGCAGCCTTCCTGGAAGCAAGAGAGAACGTGCACAGGAAAGGCCCAGCCTGAACATGGTAGGTGACACTTGCTCTTTCCACTGCATCACTAGCTGACACCAGGGAGGCTTCTCAGTACGCAGGAAATGGGCAAGAGATCTTACTAGTAAAATAGGTGAAACACAGAGGTATCATTTCCTAAGCACACCTTCGTGAAGATGAAAGGGAAAAAAAAAAAAAAAAAATCTAACTAAAGTGGCTACACATTTCACAGACCTGGTAACTGTAAGGGTGTTCTGCGGGTGTAGCAGACGCACCGGAATCAGGACACAACCCTTTCACTACAACTTTAATATCCCTAAGCATCAGTTAAGGGCAAAACAATTAGTGTTCCCACATACGTATGAATCACCAAGGGTATTGTACTGATACTAGTTATCCGATAAATTTAAAGGGCTTTGGCAGAAATGCACACCCTATGTGCACGTGTAATCAGGAGCTTCACACAAACACAAACTTTAAAACCGAGTTCCCCGCACTCCTGAAAGATTTACGTGACAGCTGTGAAACACTGGATCGCAGCAAAGCTGAAACCTGCCAGTCCCACCCGAGCATCCAGGTCTTGCCTTGCAAGACAAGGTGCTACTGAGCTGCCACCCTGGGAGAACAAGCCCGCACCAATGCACAACGAGGATACATTGTGCCTTTCAAAATAACATTTTAAAATTGCAATATCTACTAGTTTAATACATTTGGTAAACAACAGCAAAAAAGAAGTCAGTTTGGACGGGTTTTATTTTTCGGTAATGGGCTGCTTTGCGAGGGTCAGACTGCACTGTGAGCAACCCAAAGAAAATCTTTAACAGGTGCAGCAATTTAGATTAGGGACTCTTTTTTCATTTGTTGCTTGAAGGAGTTCAAGAGGTTTTGAAGACACGAGTCCCTTACGGTCATTATACCAGTGCTGCACGCAGGGAGCAGGGATCACGCAGCGAGTCAGAGCCGTGTGCCGCACCTACCGCACACACGTGTCTGGCACTGCCCGGCCAAACAGCACGCAGCCATCAGGTCACCCCCCACTGTTGGTAGAATAAGCACATTTTAAAACGAGGAAAGCAGTGTTGCCAAAGGCAGAAAAATACTAAATTCAAGCCTCCGAGCTGAAACACAAAAGACCCAAGGGAGGAACTGTCAGTTTGCTCCTCCTGGCCCAAGAGAGAACACTGAGGAAAGCCTTTTCTTGCAATGTCACCCAACAAGAGATCACCTCCTGAGGCAGACACAACCTGCCCCCCCTCATTATCTCAGGAACCCATGAGGGACATGGATGCACCCAGGGCAAATCCTCACTGGCATCAAGGCCAACTTTCCAGTTGGTCTGTGGAAACAACTCCTCTTTCTCCCTGACAGCCTCAGCTGGTGTCCAGTCTTGGCTTCCCAGCCTTCCAGAAAGGTGCTGAGCTGCAAAGTGAGAAAGCCAAGAAAACTAACAGAAAAAATAGTCACTGAGGCAAGGATGAGCAGGGAGAGGAATGGCAACACATGCCAGTGACAGTCCATGTCTCCAAGGGGTGGGCTTAGGAACGGCTAAAGCTCCAAAGCCAGAGCCTGGCTCTGATTATCAGCCCTGACGTTAACTGGTTACCACCTTGGATTTCATTCTGTTGATACCGCACAGGTCTCCTGAGCTGAGGAAAACCTGTGACCTGAACCTGCAGAACAAATCTCTCTCAATACTGTTGACTGAGACTATTTTTTTCCTCCTCATGATTAATGTTTCAGGGTCTCACAAAATACAGGGGCAGCATTTTTTGAGCTTGATACGAGTTATCCAGGGAAAGGCTGCATCAGGCACGCATACAGTATGTGCAGATAAGGCAGCTCAGATCAGCGTGTGATATACCTGCATGTGCTGCATACATTAGATGAGCTGAACATGACACGGAGTATTTCTGCTCACTTCACACAGCTGATATTTATCACAGCTCCTTTCAAATGCTTATCTCCATCCTTTGGAGTTCACTTACACCACCAACAAGGTGAACTCCCATGTGGAACATGGGCCCAGAGGTGTCAGCAGAGGTTTCCATGCAGTAAAACCAGGATATCACCTGGTTTAGAGAGATACGGGATACACACCTCAGCAAAATGCATTTCTGTAGGATTCTTGTATGTGCAAATAGTATAAATATGCCCAGTATGAGATACGCAGACAAAGGAAAGCAACAAATCCTTTTCGTTATACACACACACATGCATTTATATATATATATATGTATATACACACACACATATATAGTAGGATTTTACAAACATATGAACAAACACACAAACCCCTGCCTGGCTCTTCTCTTTGCCTTTAATAATAAAAGTAGATTAAAGAAGCTTTCATCTTTGCTATTTCTCTTTCCTTCTCAGTAAGAGGAATGAGATCTACCAATTTAGACAGCTATGCTTAGCTGTCCTTACTAAGCACCGAAGTGAATGATTTGACTAAGATTCTGCAGCCAAGGGGTTATTCACCTCTCTTAATCAAAAGAAATCACAGGTGGAATATAAAGTATTTACCCCCTTGTATTTAAGGAAAAAAGAAAAGGAAATCAGGTTGTATACAAGCAAGAAAAGAAAGAAAGAAGTTGTTAGGCATAAACATAAACAGCTTTGCAAATAGAGGTTGGAAATAAGCGTCTTAAAAATTTCACTGCAGCATATTGTAAAGGAAGCTCCTGTATTCGTTCCATGAGGGAATAGGAAAGTGCACTCACTGTACAAGGCTGCAGAAGAAGGAGAGCTCTGTAAGCCCATCCCAACTCCCTTAATTATTTTAATTGCAGCAGTGTGATGCCAAGGTGCTGAATTACCCCCTCAGGCTCTGGCTGCTTAGCCAGGAGGTACTGAATTAAACTGTCAGAACATGCAGAAAAATTGCAATGGTGCCTGTCAACGGTATTTGTTAAGAGACACGGGTGAGGCTAGTGACTTGTATAGAAAAAGAGCTGCCAATGCAAAGTCGTCAAAGCACAGCACTGGAACTAATGGGGTATTCAGAGGTCTTGTTCTACTTCATTGGTTAAAGCCAACAAAACTCCTGTAATATTTGGGGCGGTTTGCTATTTATGGCTATGGTAATAAAGGCCAGTTAAAGCTGCAAAGCCAGCCACAGTGAGTGGTCCCCACTGCTTTCTTTCTAAATGGCTGAGGGGGCAGTATTCCGTGTCAAGCTCTGGTTTTAACAGAGAAAAAAATTTATAAAAAGAAATGAGTATTTAAAATATGAAAAATTAAATGCAGAGTGGGCTACAGTTTTACAATACACTGTTCTAGTTAAAAATAACTACATTTTGGATGCCTCACCCAGATGATTTTAAATTCAGTTATGTCTTCGCTGCAAAGCATTGGCATACAGTTGACAGCACGGCCCAGGTTTAGCATCCTCTCTTCTTCACACATGGCAGTTTCTTTCCAGAGACACTTACCAAAGCCAAAGGTATGTTTGATACCAAGATCTACTTTGTAACTTCTAAACCCACGCAAATGCAGATAGCGATCAAAGTGATTTACAGAAGCTCTATTTGCTGTGGGTCTACATTGGCTCTCTTTTAGCTATTTTTAGGAGTAAAATCCTGTGCTTGTGAAACTGAAAGGCAGATAACAATGGTTAGAGTCAGCACGCGGGCAGGTGCCATGCAAATACCTCGCAGCTCAACACGTTGGACGCGTTGCCTCCAATTTGTTCGGTTCCCCCCCGCAGCCGGGTCCCTTTGGGGCAGATAAAGCTAGCTGGTTTGGGGATGGGTGCTAGCTTCTGCAGAGGGGCACACAGAGAGCTGTAACCTAGGTCAAAGGGATAAAAGATTTTATAGTTGGTAGGCTGGCTAAAGGCCTAATACACCAATCTGTAGGCTTTTTAAAGAGCTAGTGAACAAACCTATTGATCTTCTTGACCCTTCCATTTTTGAGAAGCCAAGCACAGCCCATCCAGAAACTGTGGAGTATGAATGGTACACAAAAAAGAAGAATTTTGATGCATGCATATGGCTGCCAAAGCTACCATTTTTTAGCACAGCAGGGAAATGGAGACAGAGAAAATGAGCATTTTCTGATTGCCCATAGATGCTTGTCCCTGCCAACGACCATTCAAGCAGCTCTCGGCCCAGCAGGAGCAGCACCCCGGTTTCCCACTCAGTCTACAGAGCTTTGAGAAGTGCTACATGTCCCGCCTGGTTTCCCTACTGCAGCACCTCCCAGCTCGGTATGCTTACTGGGATCCTTTCTTAACAGGTCTCTATTGCCATAATCCTATATTCACTTAATGTAATTTTCACTAAGAACATAAGTTCAAGAGAGGTTAATGATCCATTAGTGTATATTTTTAACTAGTTCATTTACATATTGAATAGCCTGTATTTATTTTATTAAAACCAGCTCACTATATTCAGCTGACTAAATTATGTGAGATATCACATGGATTACACAAGAATTGTTCAGTAATTAATTTTTCCCAGACATGATACGTAGTTATTAACTATATTTCTAAACAATTATAACTGTGAAATAGTCTCTTAATGAGACCGAAACCTTTGCTGTTACAAGGCCTTTGCAATCACAATGCTCTCTGAGTTTAAGGGTTCATTTCTGTAGTTCCTTTGGAATAAAATACATGCTGCTCCTGGTACATAATGCAGTACACCAGGCCGCAGGAATTACGGTTCAGGCCAGGTTACAGATGTTGTTTCTAAGTTGTGTTTGCAAGTAAATAGCAAAAGCCCTGCAAAAGGTGCGCAATCACGAACTCATATTCCCTTCTTGCCATGTGGGAATTAAAGGAGATTCTTCATTAACTTTAATTAAAGACTTTGCTTCCTTTCAGATGAGGGTGTCAATACAAGTGTATATTAAGCAGCTCAACCCATGTATTTCCCCCAAGCATTACCCATAGCTCTGTTCCCTGGTTCCACAGATTTAACGTACTGTATCCCCTATGAGGAAGGGAAGGTAGAGTGATGGCTCCTTGGCACTGAAGGCCACACTCCCCCTCCATCTGTCTATCTCAGTAGGTTTATCCGGGTTAATTAGTAAACCACCTTGCTATTTTCCTGGCGTACAGTTTGCTACAATTCCACGGCCTGTCACTAACTTGTGGATATCTGAAGAATATGAGAGATGAGAACTGCACCCTAAGCCTTCAGGGTCCAAATCACACAAACATGTCTGGGAGAGTCCGATCACCATCCATTTATCAGAGCACGAGTCTGAATGGGATTTATTCCCTTGCACTGAGAACAAATGAGCCAAAGGGCATTTACAAATAGCTAATTTGCTCAAATCTTTTAAAAGGTAAGCCGTATGTTGTCTACCTTATATTCAGAAAATGTCTTCAAATAGCTTTAAACACTTCTAAGCAAGTTTCCAGGATTTGCCCTGCTCCTTTCTCCTTGGGAGAGGGGTGGCACATTATAGAATACCTCTTCCATGCTCCTCGCCAACACCAAAATCTCTTCACATTGCATTTTTGAATGTCATGTTCACAAGAACATGAGGATTTCTGGTTCTCAGTGGGAGAGCGTTATGTTTTTCTGAATGCAAACAAAGGATATTAAAAAGCCCGTAGTGTTCATTATACCACTGCAGCCCACCAGAAACAAAAGTATGGATTAAATTTTCCCCCCACATAATGGCTATATCATGTACAGAACCGGATGAACTAATTTATTACTTAGGAATCATACTAATTGCTGGGCCCTTCTGCCTTCGTTTGCAGTGACACAGGCAGAGAAAGACCAGCTTTAGGGCTAGATACAAATAAGATCTGTCATAAAGGAACGCTGTCGTTATTCGATCAAATCTCCCATTAGCTCAGCATTAGTGACAAAGAGTATAATCGAAGATAAGCATCAAGAATTAAGATATTGTTCTGCAAGAATAGAAGAAAAATAGTATTAACATTTCTTGGAATTCAATTAGACTGCAGCTTTGTTTTCAGTGCCAAATGAGGTGCATTCTCTGTTGAGATTTGTTTTCCAGGGTAATGAAAGCCTTGCCTCTGATAGGATTAAAAATCAAAATAGCCAAGTTGGATTAGCTACCTAACGATTAACAAAACAAACATCTTTTTTTTGCACTGAAGATCTGGAAATGTGGAGTGAAGGAGACTTCCTGGACCATCAAGTCTCATATCCGTGTTATTTCAGACACCACGTCATATAATCCTTTTCAAACATATCAAGTTTATCATAATCTGGCATAATTTCTACAATGATGTTTTCAGCATGATAGTATCAGCGATGTGGATAGAAAGAAACAGCAAACTTTCCTTGATGCAAATATTGTTTCGTATGAAATTTGCAGTCATCATACCACAGGATTTCTGGGAAGAAATGTCTGTATTTTTTTCTGAAACAATGTTTGAAGCTTTGGAAAGCCCTAAAGTATATAGTTTTGTCAATGTCACCTCAAAACAATCAAAACATTGCAAAGAACTAAACAACTAAATACTCCCCCCCAAACCTCTTCCACAAATAAGTCTTGATTTTATTGATTAAAAAAAAAAAATGCATTTAATGTAAACTATATTGTTCTGTGTGGCCTTAATGAGAGTCTGGCATTGCACTGAAGCACTCTTCTGCATTTATCATGCTGCTTCTCAAACAAATACTGAAGCTGAACAATCTTTTACCTGAAAATCAAATTAGCACTTTCCTAAAGGTAGTGTAAGATATTTGCATGAGTGCCCAAACTCAATCAAAAGTAAAACTTGAGTGCTGGACATTTATATCTGGGACTTGCCTGAATAAAGCAGTATTAGGTTTCTCACCAAGACTCAGATTGTAAAGATATTTAGATGCAGATAAGGTGCTTAGTGGTGCATTCAAAAAAAGCCTAGGACTTTTCTGTCCTGATGATTCATTCTAATATGCATTCCATTTACAAGTCAGCAGTGCAATGTTGTGGTCAAAGTAACATGGAAAGAAAAATAAAGCAAAAGAAAAAACAGTAACAGAGGGTAAGAAATCCGGGCACAGTGAAGGCAACTGTGATAGTTGCCCAGTAGCTTTAATACAGTTCGAGTTTCACCCAGTGTTTCATCCATATAAATTCCTCTAAGACATCTAAAGGTGTCTTTTGCTAAAAGCAGAGAGCAATGGAAGCATTCTCATATCTAACAACATGCCACAGGACTGCTGTGTTTAGAAGTCAGTCCCAGGCCAATTTTCCTTCCCTCAGTTCTGTTTTGCAGCACTGAACTATAATATACCTGGTGAAAATGAATCTAAAAATCAACTCAAGGAAAAGTTCTCTCTTTCATGAAGTTTAATTCAAATCTAATGTCTTCACATATTTTAGGCTGATTTAGCTAGACCACGGCATGTCTCAGCACTAAAGCTACTTTTTGCAGATTGCAGCTGTAGGGGGAAATACGTCTATATATGAAGAAAAGCAATGGAGTGAATTAAACTCCAAACACAGCCTCCAGCTAATTTTTTAATAATCTGAGTGCAAAACAAGGCCTTGAGGGTAGGCAGAACTTTTCAGTAAACCAATCAGAACTGGATTTTATTTAAACAACAGTAAAGTCAGTCCCAGAGAGCTCAGACACTTGTATACAGAGCAGCCGTATCTCACCGAGAGTCTGTACAGTAGCTCAGCATCTCAATTTCAATCACAGTTCATTCCCTGCTGGTAGTTTTTGTCTGCAAACAAGCTGAATGTGAACTGACAAGGGCCCCCCGAGCAAATAATATGAGCACTGGAGGAAGAAACTCACCCAGACACGATGCTGACAGTTGTGCAGCCAATTCAAAAAAATTGCAAAACAAGAACCCCAGCAACTGTGTTCTCTGCTGTAACAGCAGCACATCACACTAGTAATGAATAGATAAAACTTGATTTAAGGAGTTTCACCTTCTGAACCACAATTTACCTTGGCAGAATAGGTGTGTTACATAGCATAAGGCAAGGCCTTAGGTCCTTCTGCGAGGCCAGAGAAGGCGGTGAGCTATTTGGTGAGGTTTTCCAAGCAAAGTTTCTTCTGCATCCCTCCATCAAACGGCTGGGTTGATAACAAGATGCCTA
Organism: Podiceps cristatus; assembly: GCA_000699545.1. Taxonomy (NCBI): domain Eukaryota; kingdom Metazoa; phylum Chordata; class Aves; order Podicipediformes; family Podicipedidae; genus Podiceps; species Podiceps cristatus. The sequence goes on along the minus strand of KL273329.1, from coordinate 8,002 downwards.
GCCCGCTCTGCTGGCCTGCAACAGATCCATAGAGGATGTGTCCAACCTACAAGGACTTTGTGAATCTGAATTTTTTCTAGTCTCACCCTGGGGCCAGGCAGCAGTAAAGGAGCTGCACTTCTGGCCACAGTTTCTCCTGGGGACGCTGGTCTCATCCAGTCAAGGGACACCAGGACGTGCTTATTCTCCACGCCAGCCTACCTACATTTCCCTATACATGCGTATCCGGAGGTGTGAAAGCCCTCAGGAGGGCCCAAGATCACAATGCTACACAGTATTATGTAGCGCAACCTGTCCCCCCTTTCCAGGGAATCTAGGATGGACAGGTACCAAGCGAAAGGACACGCTGGAAATACCCTACCGTGGGTAGGTAAGATGCATTTGAGGTAATCCTGACACCTGCACTGCGCTAGTTACACCCGTGAGTTAAACACGCACCTCTGCATACGGTTTTAGAATGGGCATCCATTAGACTTTAAAAGACTTTGAGACAAAACCAGCTAAATAAATGGAAGGCACTACATTTACCAACTATAGCTGCTATAACCGACTCACCTAAATTGCTTGATGTGGAGATGATAGAGATTATTTCCTTAGAATCTCCAGCTTTCCAACATCATTACCGGCTTTAAATGGACTTTTAATATGATCATATTCACTGGTAATGACATCTCTCCCTTACAGGGGGAATATGGCACCTAACTGGAATATAACAGCTAGGTATTTACTGGGAAATAAAAAGATATCTTGACACTGCATTGGACTTGGAGAAGAGAAGAATCGTTTTTTTCCCAGATAAATCCCCCAAAATAATTTGTGACCTTCAAGTCCATTTATTGGACTACTGCTCATTTAGAAGTTATTGGATTTTTAATGTGAGAAAAAGAAAAATAGGTTAGAAGAAATTAACTCTAAAATAGCAGACTGTTGTCTAAGAGGCCTGATTTTCAAACTGTGGATAAACACAGAAAATAAGTGTTCCTATCTTGTTTTCACTAACAGGACGTGTAACATATAGACATTGTCCTTACAAATACACATTTTTCTCCTTCTTGTCGGGATCTATCATTTTAAAAGCACTTCTGTAGCCAGCATCACTAGCAGAGGACAGGAATACAAGGCTTTTTGCTGCACTTGGCCTATACCTGACACGGGAGCTCAAAATCCAGCGTACAGAAGCCACCTTTGGAGATGAGCTAGTCTTCTCTTTACTTTGCACCATTCAGCCAAAACAGAGTTTATAAAACAACAACTCTTTGAGATTTCCAGTAACATTAATTGTTGGTCACAAAACTTCAAAGAAAAACAGATATTTATAGCTCAATTCATGTTTCTTTCTTTTTTTTTTTTTTTTTTTCCACACACTTTTACCACAACACTTTCCAATCCGGTTCCCATGAGCACACTGAAAACAGAGTTATACCCGCTTCCTGCGGCAGCAACCTCCTTAACCACTTCACTCCTGGTGCTTCTTGCTTTTTTTTTTTTTCCAGTATTCAAGCCTTTTCATTGTTTTCCCCGGTGTGTCACATTTGCATTTTCCCACATCACTTTATCATTCATCTTTGCTCTATTCAGCCACCCGCACAATAATTAAAATGGTATGGGAAATGAACTATATATACAAAAATATATAGATATGTACAAACACACATACGCCTGTGTGCATATGTATATATAGATAGATCTATACATAAACAAACTACACTGGGAAAACTATTATTCAAAACAAAAACCTATTTTCAGTAGAAAATCTACTTGCTAAATGCACCTATTTTTATAAACATGGATGAGGGAGGTGAGAGTTTCAGATATGTATACTAAACATTTCTCTATTCCACTGAAGAACTGATATTCATAAACGTTTATTTGTAACAATGTAATCAACATATTGATTATATTAAGCGATCCCTGTAAATCTCTATAAGCTGAGGTTAACAATGGCTTTTCAGATGCCATTAACCATCACCTTGCAGCTTTCTCTCTATTATATGCCATAAAGTTAATCATGTGCAAGACAGTTTTTCAAGAGAAAAATCTGCTATACAGTGCAATGATCACCTTGGTATTTTCCTAGAACAAAGAAAAGGTCCTTCTTAAATAGGAAAAAGTCTATGCCATCAAAGAGTGAGTCCTGGGCAAGATAAATCACGGGTTTCCTGCAAAATTTCTCGGGTTCTCATTAAAGGCTAAACTCTCCAGACCTTTCCTTTAGCATTAAAATCCCCGTGTTTGTTGCCATGAAATTGGCCAAGACGTGTGTTTTTCTAGCATGTAAACCGGAGTGGTGGATGCAATGGCTGAATGAAGGAGTCTCGCAGAGGCAGGGCATAGCCCTTCCACACGTCTGTAAAGCGGCTACCTCAAAGTAAGGTGGTCTTCCCAGACAGAATTGGAAATTTTCTTCAATTTCAACATTTGGAAACCAGCTATCACAGGATTTTCTCTCTTGGCTCCACAGAGATGTGTGTGCCGTGCTCAGACAAGCACAGAGGTCCTTCGCTCAGCACTCATGAGGCTCCATATTAATTTCTCACATAATAGGAAATGAGATACAATGTGATATGCCATCAACACGTACCGGAGGAGGTTGCTTATGTAAATGAAAAGATACATCCATAAATCATGCCGTGTAAAGTCACTGACCATACTTCACACGGTGATAACTTCTACAGGAGATCATTCATTAACAGATACAACTATTTCATTACATATAACAGCAGCAGTCTCATACTGAAAGAAATTCAGACTATCTAGAACATTTTTTTCATTTGTTCAGCAAATCAGTATTTATCTATCTCTATGGTGAATTAGATAAATTCTTTTAACGTGGAAAAGTAACAGCATAGCTAGCAGGAAGCATGAACTTACTGAAGTACTCATACGCTGCATATGATATTCAGGAGTTTAAGCCCTGAAAAGTATTTCACAGGGAAAGCACTCAGAAAAACATTTCAATTGATCTTTCTTTCCCCACACTCTCAGTTCCTTTGGCAACTGATTTGAAACATAGGTGCCAAATTAGGGTAGCTCTAAGGTTTCTATTACTATTTGGCACACTAAGGAGCCAGTGATTTAAGACAATAGGAGATGTCCATTAGCTGTAACAATGAATTCAAATGCTTAGAAGCCAGGCTATAAATCTACCCTCTCCGAAAGATTAACCACTGTTTGCCTAAAGTTAGCAACTCTATCTTTAATGATAAAATGCAATAGTGATCCCTCCCACTAGTTCACTTGCCCCCACCGAAAACAGCTGGTGAGCTGTGTCCTGCAGGAGCAGCAGCTGGGACTGGGGAGCATGGACAAAACAGTTGGGAAATTCAGCCTTTGGACCCCCGTAATCTCAGAGGATTAACAGAGCGTGGAGGTTGGGTGCCTCTTGGGTGCTCTTGACTCCCTCCTGCACCCCTGGGGCCATCCTACTGGGAGACCTACCCAAAAAATCCCGAGTTCAGCAGTCAGGGAAAGCTCTGAAGAAAAATTATTACAGCAGAGGAAATCTCCAATAAATTCCCTCTACCATCACCACAAAAAAATTCCCCAGGGCTGCTAGGGCTGTGCAAGCAGTCCTGAGGGAAAAGGCACTTCTGTGTTACCCCAAAATCAACCATTTACGAAGAGTTTCTGATCTGGCCTCATGCACGTGGTTTGCCGATAGCTTGTGTCTTTCCACTATTAGGCCAAAGGTCACTTTTAATTCTGATTTTTGCCAAACCCATACATAAACTCACTCTGCACCACAGGGAATGATGAGATGGAGCTGCTCTGTACCTATATAGTCTAGGACACTTGAAATTCAGCAGCGCAGGATGCTGGACATATGGCAAATAGCTTATTGCTCATAGCAGATGAGTGGTAGATTGCTGCTCCATGTGCTAGAGATGGCAGACCAAAAGTGAGAGACAGGAATGGATGGACAGAACAGTGAGTTAAAAAAAAAAAAGAGAATATTTAGTCTTCCTGATGTGCCTAGATTGACAGTATGTCATTCATTTATCCACTGGACAGTTACACCACGGACAACAGCAAAAACTAGCGAGAAGCATGAATTTATTATGTCCACTCAATTTTTGCAGCTGGTTTTGGCAAGCTGCTGAAGCTGCTAATATAGCACTTATTGTGTTGATGGCCATAAACTCATTTGTAATATCATAAAACAAATTTGTATGATATCCACAAATCAATTCCTCCATTTAGATGTTATTTCTTATATAAACAACTAACTGTGGTCTTGGCTAAGTGGTATGTCAGAACCAAAATGGAAAAAAAAAAAAAAAATCAGGGAGAAAAGAAAAGGATACAATTAATGTCAGCAGTGTTCTCTCATCCTCCCTCCATCCTTCCACAAATTTCTATTTGCACTGTCATTGAAAGTAGGGTCAAGAGGAGTGTTCAAGATACTTTTCTGCTGAATGGTGCGGGCAGGTCCGTGGATATCATTTGACTGAAGAAATAGATGTTTGCAACAGCAGCAAATGCCAAGACAGAGTAGAAAAAGAAACAGTAGCTCTCAACCATGGAAAAAGAAGAAACCCGCAGCCGAAGGCCAAGAACACACAACCACTTCCTCTGAAAAGCTGCTACTCTCCTGTTTATGTTACAAATAACGTTTAGGGCACCCTTGCCTCAATAGCCACGCTCACAGCAAATATCTTAAGGCTTCAGACTAAAAAAAAAAAGATAATTTTAAATAAAATCAGCTAATAATATTTTTCAAAGACAACACTGCGTGGACTTCCAATGCTCAGCTTCTAATTATTTGCTGGAGCATACAAATGCAGGCATTTAACCTGATTTGCAAACATGAAGGAAAGATGCAGACGCAAATGAAGTGGCGTGTATGCAAACAACCCCCATGCCCCACATGCTGGCTATGAAAACTCAGGATTGCACTGCTCGCCGTTTACTTCTGAACGTTATTTGTTATGCTATAAAGGAAAATAAGGGTGCACAATTTCCAAGGTTGGAGGCCAATGACATAACATCTTCTAAATCCACGTTTTACAATCCCTCCCTGTGTTTCTCTCACATTTTCCCACCACAAAGTAGCTCACAAATTATGATGTTCTAGATGTGGTGTTTTATAACAGCAGCAAGTGGTTAACCAATGTAAATCCCACAGAGAGAGTAAGGGTGGGCTCACAGGGTAAGGCTTATTTTGGGTGTAGTGCTTCTTTCTATGAAAATGCAAATCAAAAGCAACTGAAACCCACCCAATTACAATACGAAGAAATTTACTGTCAGTTTACACAAAAATGAAAGAAAACATTGGTGATTAATGTATGAAGGCCAGAATAGCGAGACCTTGCAATGATGATGAACAAACAACACTCCTTTTTGCAATACTCTTACTGAACGCTGACCGTCTTCTACACTAAGAAGTATTGCAATCCTACACCTTATTTTTAAAGAAAAAAAAAGTCATGATTTGCAACAACCACAATTTTAAAGGAATGCATATAGTAACCAGTAGATATCCTCCTACTTCACAGAAACAGTGAAAAAACCCCAAAGATCAAATGCTGATGCACCTTCCTCCTACAATGTGGTTTTCACAGGGACACCTAGCAAAGTGACATCAAATACTGGTTTGAATGAAGTCAGCCATAACCTTTAAGTTCTGAGCAGCAGGTTTATGCCAACATTGAATGATTTGGGGGAACTCTAAGTTGTGGATTTATTCCTGGTTGGACTTGTTTCTACCATAGTAACAAAAAACGGCATCTAAATTCCTTTGCACAACAGCGGTGTTATGTTAGTACCTGCAGAGCAGTCAGGCACTTACACAGGCTAAAGGATTTTTGCAAAATAATCACTCTTACTACAAGTGGAAAAACAGGGTGAAAAACTGCTCCAAATAGTCAAAAATAGGAATAAAGTACAACCAAACAGTTGAATAAAAGAAGTGATCGAAGATCTGGCCACATGAATGGATGGTAGAAAGCGCAGAGAGTTGTGGGCAAACTGCAGCCCCCCACCCACGAGTGTCCACCTTCGCACTGCAGTTTGGAAAATAATGGTCAAGGAAAAGGCAATAAGCAGAGAAAATTGCAAATCTAGGGAGAAATGCATGGGCTGCTGGCCTTGCACGCTCAGCTCCAACATCCCACTCAAGCTGGGAGGAGGGCTGGGGCCAGGCCTGCAGCATCGCCCTCAGCCCGGGGGGTCCGGCTGCTGTGGGGCAGGACTGGGAGTGGGATTTGGCGATGGGGGCTGCAGCCCCACAGCTGTGGGGCCCAGCCAAGAGGGGCAGGATGAGGCCCTGGGTGAGCATTGCTGTCCTGAGACAGTGCTGGTGTGGGAGCAGATGGCCCTCTGAACTAGGATAGCTTTTTAGGTCCTAAATGGAAAGTTTTACAACTTATTAAATCTACTTTTCTAGTTATCTAAAACTATTAACGCGATTGTTAAAATTCACAGCTTCCAGTTACAAAAGAAATCCGACTGTTTTATCTGGATTTCTATTATATGAATAAAATGTAATACTTTGTCTGGATAAAATGGCCCCAGAGTTTCATTTAAAAAATAACAGCCTAATTCCCTAATATGAAGTTATTTTAAGTGTTTTATTAATATTGTCTTCTAAATGCACATAAGTGTGATCCCCCTTTAAGTGCAATATCTTTAGGGCTAGTTGTAATTCTATTTTTCTTATCAGTTGCTTCTGCTTGCATTTCACATATCCATTGCTTACTTCAGGCACTTCATTCAGACAAGAAAGAGTGCAGTGAAAAACTATTTAATATGGACACTGTTTGAATATGAAACTTTTCAGTCCCCAACACAACTGTTCTCATCCCTTTTAAGCATCTCAAAGTACCACTGACAAGATTTCTACAGTGTCTATTTATCTTGCCATGAGTTTCATCTGTTAAAACAAAACTATAAATAAAAATCAATGTGAAACATGAAAAGCCAACCTGACACACAGAATGAAATCCTCATCCTCGTCCAGTCCACAGCAAATTAAATCACGCGTAAAGGCTATAACTTGTCTCATCTAAGTTTAAGCACCTACCAGGGGTGCGTGGTTTCAGATCCTACGTACCCTGGAGGCCCTCCGCAGAGAAAGGACAGAGGCATGTCTAGTGGGCAATTCTGATTTTACTGGGTGCCTGGAGGCACGTACTGCTTTCCCTTGCCTAGAGGGTGCCAATAAGCCCAGCTCTTACCTTAGGTACATGGTACCTAAAATTAAGTGGAGGTATCCAGGCTGGAGCGCATTGGTTAAAGGAGAGAATCACATTTCTTTTAACTTACTTTAAAGGAGAAAAGGATGCTTTTTTTGAGGAAGAAAGAAATGGCTCAAAGAATTTGTTATATCATTATTTTTGGCCAGTTATTAGTGACAAGGAAGGGAGAGAGTCACCAAAACAACTTTGGAGAGGCAGTCAGTTCTTCGTTGGCGCTGGATACAGGGCAGAGCAAAAGGCAGCACAAACTGCACATCTTATCATAGACTCATAGAATAGTTTGAGTTGGAAGGGATCTTTAAAGGTCACCTAGTCCAACCCCCTGCAATGAGCAGGATATCCTCACAGCTTCCAAGCCCAGCAACCGGCATCTCATTGCATGATGTCTTTGCATTTCTCTTTGCAGGGTCACACACGTGGTCGTGGTTTAACCCCAGCTGGCAACTAAGTACCACCCAGCTGTTTGTTCGCTCCTGCCCCCAGTGGGGTGGG
>KL273328.1:0-10702 GCA_000699545.1 Podiceps cristatus | reverse complement strand
CAGACTTCCCATGAATAACCTTTATTTAATGAATCTGAATGCTCACTTTCTAATTTATCTAACAGCTTGTCTATCTCCTGAGCCATTTTTCTGTGTAAGCCTGTGACTGCAGCATTATGAGAAACTGGAAGAAACTACATAAATCCCTTCTGGGATTATCAAAGGCATGTAAAACTCCTTCTTGGATAACAATATTGTTTTCAAGGCTGCTTGTCTGACAAAATGCACCTCCTCTGATCCTTTTGGGGAAATCCAGATAAAGGGAAGAGTGTTGAGGAGGTCCAGTGTGGAGACTTTTTTGTGTGAAGAGTAGGGGTGCGGTAGGTGGGAGGGAATTTGCCGCCAAGATACAGAAGGTTTTGCGTGATATGCCTGCAGATTTGTTCCCTGAACAAAAATTGCATGTGGGGGTGGGGGTTGCCTCATGACAAACGGTTTCTTGGCTGTCTGACAGCGTAGCACCCGCAGGTACTGTGCTGCCAAGAGCTTTGCTGGCCTTGCAGAGCTCCTGGGGGATGTGTGCTCGTTCCACTGGAGAGGAGCGGATGTGGGTTACTGCAGGCAGCCCTCCTGCTGGTATGCTGAGGGGGAGGCGTCAAGGGGAATGCATCGGAGAACAGCTCCAGTTCTTCCTAGGCTCCCTGCTGTGAAGCTTTTTTAGGGACCAGGAGAAGACAAGATGCTGCTGGAGGGCAGCAGTGCTTCTTCACCCCAGCTTTGGTGAGGAGTCCCGCTGGAGGCTCTGTTCTGCTGGTGAGAGTAGAAAGAAATGTGTGGTTCAGGTGGCTGTCACGGAGAGGCCTCAGTGAATTAAATGGCTTGAGCAGTAGAGGTTTGAATCTGACACTCGTATTGGGTATGGTTCTTGGATTGCTTTTTAACAGATTGCTAGCAACTCTTGTCATTCAGAAAGACAAGAAGTTGCCTTTTCCTCCCCTCAACTGTTTGCTAAGTTAGCAAATGCTTTCCTGCACTGAAGCTGAGGGGAGTGAATTCCACCACAAGTGAACGATGTTCCTATCTGCTTTCTCTGTGTCTGTAAAGGTTATCTGTAATAGGCACAGATGTAAACTTCAGGTCAGTCTGTGCAGCCAGCAGCATTTCACAGCCAATTTTGGAGTAGAATAGAGAGAAGAGGCAGAATGTCAACTTCTGAGCAAATTCAGTAGTGCAGGAAAATTATAGTGTAGTTTAACCATTGCAGTATTCTTCCAGGACTGAGATTTTTTTTTGCGTTTCAGTATTTCTCTGCCAACATGAGGTTCTGAGGAGAACACTTTCTTGGTGAACTTCTGTTGACTCTATGGGTGTAAAAACAATGACAGCAAATCCTCTGCAGTAGTACGTGTCTGACAATGGCTGTGTCTGCTCAGAGAAAGTATTAGAAAAGAGCAAATTTGTGTTGTTCCCCACAGAAGCTTATGGATCTCAACATCCTGCAATTCAAGAAGTTTTGAAACTAAAGACATTGTCTTTCTTAAATAGCCCTGGATGCTTATTTCTTTCTGTCAGTGTGTCTAATCAACACTGAACCTTTGTCAGCTCTTGCCCATAGGCAAACAGCAGTAGTGGGGTATCTCCTGTCAGTAGCTTTGCAGTGCTAGTGGCAGAAAGAGGTGGATCTAAAGGTTACGTTTCCAATTGTGACTTCTGTATGAAGCCATCCAAAGGTAGGTTTTGTTTTGGCAGGCTGTGATATCATCACTCTAGCTGGTAATTGAGGAAAAGAAGGGGTTCGCCACCTCACGCCTCCTACATGTTATGAGCCCCCTCCCTTCTTTACTGAAGGAATCATTATGAGTGGGAGTATTTGCGGGGGGGGGGGGCATCACTAGGTCTCTTAGCTTGGAGCATCAATGCCATTGAACTCTAGACAAGATCTACTTATCTTCCTGGTGTTGACTAATGTCAGGTTTTGTCTTGCTCACTTGGAGAGTAGACATTCTAGTGCATTCTAGGAATTAAGACCTGGAGAATTCGAAGTCTTCACACTTCACCTCTTCTAAACATTTTGAAATGTATGCTTAATGTTCAAGAGTCATGTTAGTTTTGGAGCTGCTTGGGCACCATCGAGTAGACCTGGAATGAAAGAAGTGGCCAAGCAGTGTGTTAAGTGAGTCTATATCTCAACCTCCTGTGCTTTTTCCATTAATACTTAACAAGAGCTCACTTTTTCATTAGCTTATGTGCCTCTACAGAGCTGTGGTGCAATTTCCAGTCTAGGTAGACCAACTGTACTTCTAATATTGAGTTCCTCCCAGTTTCATTAATGGAGCTTTTAAAACTAGTCGTCTGAACACAGAGTACTCAAGTACTCTGAACCATACCCTGGTGAGCATGACCTGGCACTCTTGTTAATTTGACAAGGTCCTGTAGCGTACTAGCTACAAATAGGAGTGTACAGCCAACAGCACATGGCTAGCAGTCCCAGTTCAGGTGGCTGATCCAGCCTGGCTCCTGCCAAGGTCACTGAGTCATTTCAGGACTATCTAGTGATGGGGTTTTTTTTCCACTTTTCAACATTATGTAATAATAGAAAGAAATGCATAAATCTGTCATTAACCACCTACTGCTGGAATCCACCTTTTCCCTTGGCCTAGAAATCAGCATGGCCCAATAGTTGCAGACAGAAGAAGCTATGCTGGGAATAAACTAGGGCTAAGTATGATGATGTACAAAGCATCTGTGAGAAGGGCTTGAAAAGTAAAGCTGGTTAAGGAACTATAAGAGGAAGGGATGACCTAGTCACCTCAGTGTAGGTTTTCTTTTTTTTTAGAGGAAGGGATGGCCTGGAACAGGTAAATTGAGAAGCCCCTGGTGTTCTAAATGGCTTTTTTGTACAGCATGGAGTGATGGATTTCTGATTCTTCAAAACATTGTCATGAGTTGAGGTAGAGAAATTAAAGTCTACTAAAAGATTTCCCATAGCTTCTTTAAAACACCCCCCTCCCAACAACCCAAACAAAACAAAACCAAAACACACACACACCCCCCATCCAACAGAAAAAACCACTAAAGTTACGACTTCAGGACATGCAACTGTACAGTGTCTTTCACAAAGTGGACTTGGAGGAACCAGGTACCTATTTGACACTCCAACTTGAAACCTGAAGTTGCAGTGTTAGAAGGATAGATGTCAGTGAGATCCATCATGCTTGGAGAGAAACATGGCACATCTGGCACATGCATGGAGTTGCATGTACCAGATGTGCTTAACACAGTGTCTGGCTCAGCTTATTTTTTTATTCCTGGTCCCCAATAAAAGAGGCTTTGATTCTTTCCAAACTTGTCTCCACTAACTTTCCTTTTTGTCTTCCTTTACTCAAAAAGGCTGTCTTTATGGCTCTGTCTGTAGTAGCTTTCCACTCTAGAGAGTCATGAGGAGTGGGGGCCCTTGGATAATTTCAAGCTGTTGTTCTCGTGTTTTGTGTTAAAATTGCCTGGGAGCCTTCCAGAGTTTTGGTAGGCAGCCAGTTTTCACTGACCAAAGAATGACTTTTAGGATTTGCCACACTTCTGTGTTGTCTGTGGGACATCGTATGGGCTGTCTGTCTTTGACGACTGTGTTGTTTTAGTACGAAACGTGTAAATGCAAGAGATGTTTCTTTGTCTGGGTTGACTGGCATGTTGGGAATTAGGGTTCTGACATGGGTGTTTGTGGTTATTTTGGTGATTTAAAAACTTGAGTCAGTCTTTGACCTACTGGTGATGATGCCTGCTTGAGAATACTAGTGAAAGAATACTAGGAAAGCAACTTGTCTTGTAATCAACTTGTCTTAAAATACCCAAGCCCTAGATTGAACAGAAACCGCAAAGCTAAGAAAGCTTGTGTGAATGGAACTTACTTGTGTCTTTGTATTGAAGCATTTTGCTTGTAAATTGTTGGGTATAATAATTTCTGTGTTTAAATATGAAGCAACAGCCCTTCTCATCAAGGAATTGTACTTTGAAGGGCAGAGTGTGATGCCTGTCAATCTGGGAACTGAAACCTGATGATTATTGAGGCCTCAAGAGTTACAAGTTAACACGATTCTGCTGCAGTTACTAATTAACCAAGCAAGAGCTTTGCTCCAGCCAAAGGAGCTGGGGCCAGAAGATGAGCACATACATTTAGTACAAAAGATCTGTATAGTTTTGTTTTCTGTAATGCTTTCGGTTGGGATTGCACCATTCTTTTGCTGGCAGTCCTAAAAGGATCTGCTTTTCAAATGAGAGCGGTGTTGTAACATTGCTCTCTGCAGGGTGAGCCATGCCATCAAGACCCAGCTCCTACTTGCTTGAGGTTCTCTCCCGCAGCAAGCGTGAATGAAAGTTGGGGGTTTTTATAGTGAGGTGTTTTATGGTGGTATAATCTTTTACAGTGATATGATGGAGCCATCATGACTGTTGATCTTTGTGGAGGTGAACAAGGCTTTATTTTCCACACTTGTCCCCGAGTAATGAGGGCAACAAAATACTGACTCTGCCTTAGTTGGGTACTCTGCTGCTAGCAAACAATTTTAAGAAGGGTCTTGTCACTTCTGGTTTCCTTCCACTACTCTGCCTCCTGCTTTCAGAAGATTGTCTTGCCTGCCCTTTGCCCTGGGGGGGTTCAAAGTGCAGTGCTTGGCCAAAAGTGAGCCTGCAGGACCCCTTTCCATTCAACAGTTATGTGGGGACAAGGATGATCAGTTGCCCACTTTTATTGCTTGTGAATTACATGTCAGCAATTCCTAGACTCCTACAAAAAAGGAAGAAAATCTGCTGGTGTGAACTTGTTCTTGATAAAAATTTATGTCATCGAAAGTAGGTGTGGCTGTGGGTTTTAGGCAAGCTGCAGGCTTAGTTCTTCCTATCTAGCTTGGGACATCTTTCTATTGGAAACAAGTACAGCTCTTACAGTTACAATTCCCGTACACAGCAAGTGCAGACAGGGGCCTTCTGTTGATATCACAGGCCATCTAGTAAGAAGCTTCAGTTAAATTTTGTACTCGTTAAGGTAGTCGTAAATTGTGAATTAGAGTTGTTCAGTAGCTCTAACATGAACTCCAAGTTTTTGCTTCAAAGTGGATAAATTCACGTGATGTGTTTTGTTATGTGAATTTGTGTGTTTTTTCCTCTGCTGTGTAACTGAGGTATGTGTACAGGTAAAGCTTTTTGAATTTCAGCTTTTATTTTAGTGTCTTGATGTAGTATGTGGGAGGAGGGGAGGAAGCATCTCTCAAGAAACCAGTTATATGAAGACTTGCTGCCTAGGTCTTGTTTTATCTCCAGCAGAGGAGAGGAGTAAGGGATGCCTCACCAAAGGCTGGGGCAGTGGTCCTGTGATTAGCTCACTATATGGACTAGATGGCTGTAGCAGCATAGGATTTATGCCGCTCTTCAGATGTGATCTGGTAGTCTTGCATGCTGGTTCCCTGCACTCATGGAAAATAACTTTTATCTTCTCATTGATATTCTAGTTTGCCTGGAGCCTTTTGGAGTGGTTAGGCTTGAAAACACTGATAACTCCACAGCTAAATTCAAGAACTTCACACTGCTCACTGGGAGTATTTTTTTTTTCTTCTCTTAATGCAAGTAATTCTTCAACACTATGTGAATAGGATTTCTCACAGAGAAATCAAAATCCTTATCAAAATAATTATCTATTTCTGTCTTAATGAAAATCCTGTACAGTGTACTTTAGACTCAACATCAGCTACTAAAAATTTGCATGCTCACTTACAAGAGAAATGAGAGACTTTCTTGTATCGTATGTAGAGGAAAGGCTGCTTCTGTTCTTTCTATTTGTGTTTTCCTGTGACCCTTACAGAGATCACAATACACTTAAAGCTTTATTCCCTTTCCATGTGATGGAGCCTGCCTCTTTATCCAGGAGCTCCTGGACAAACTCAAACACAAAAAGGAAGCCTACAGAGGGTGGAAGCAAGGACCGGTAGCCTGGGAGGAATACAGAGAAATTGTCGAAGCAGCCAAGAATCAGGTTAAGAAAGCCCCAATAGAATTAAATCTGTTCAGGGATGTCAAGCGCAACAAGAAAAGCTTCTATAGGTATGTTGGTGATAAAAGGAAGACTAGGGAAAACGTGGTCCCTCTCTAGAAAGAAATGATACCTGGTTATCCAGGATATGGAGAAGGCTGAGGTACTCAGTGACTTTTTTGCCTCAGTCTCCACTGGCAAGTGCTCCAGCCACACTGCCCAAGTCACAGAAGGCAAGGGCAAGGACTGTGAGAATGAAGAACTCCCCACTGTAGGGGAAGATCAGGTTTGAGACCATCTAAAGAATCTGAAGGTGCACAAGTCCTTGGGACCTGATGAGATGCATCCATGGGTCCTGAGGGAACTGGCGGATGAAGTTGCTAAGCCACTGTCCGTCATATTTGAGAAGCTGTGGCAGTCCAGTGAAGTTCCCACTGACTGGAAAAGGGAAAACGTAAGTAATCCCATTTCTAAAAAGGGAAAAAAGGAAGACCTGGGGAACTACAAGCCAGTCAGTCTCACATCTGTGCCTGGCAAGATCATGGAGCAGATCCTCCTGGAAACTATGCTAAGGCACATAGAAAATAAGGAGTTGTCCCTCAGTCTCCACTGGCAAGTCCCCCAGCCACACTGCCCAAGTCACAGAAGGCAAGGGCAAGGACTGTGAGAATGAAGAACTCCCCACTGTAGGGGAAGATCAGGTTTGAGACCATCTAAAGAATCTGAAGGTGCACAAGTCCTTGGGACCTGATGAGATGCATCCATGGGTCCTGAGGGAACTGGCGGATGAAGTTGCTAAGCCACTGTCCGTCATATTTGAGAAGCTGTGGCAGTCCAGTGAAGTTCCCACTGACTGGAAAAGGGAAAACGTAAGTAATCCCATTTCTAAAAAGGGAAAAAAGGAAGACCTGGGGAACTACAAGCCAGTCAGTCTCACATCTGTGCCTGGCAAGATCATGGAGCAGATCCTCCTGGAAACTATGCTAAGGCACATAGAAAATAAGGAGGTGATAGAGAAAGCTCGAGAGAGACCTTGTAGCAGCCTTCCAGTACCTAAAGGAACTTACAGGAAGGATGGAGAGGGACATTTTAGAAGGGCATGTAGTGACAGGACAAGGAGTAATGGCTTTAAACTGCAAGAGGGCAGATTTAGATTAGATATAAGGAAGACATTTTTCACTATGAGGGTGGTGAGGCACTGGAACAGGTTGCCTGGAGAACCTGTGGATTCCCCATCCCTGGAAGTGTTCAAGGTTGGGCTGGATGGGGCCTTGAGCAACATGGTCTGGTGGGAGGTGTCCCTGCCCATGGCAGGGGGTTGGAAGAGACCTTAAAGATCATCTAGTTCCAACTCAAACCATTCTATGATTCTATGATCATAATTGGAACTGACAGTTCTGTAGGTTTTTCTGTTCAGTTGACAAAGGCCCAGGGGGATTATGATCACTAATGTGGAACTGCTTTGCCAGTAGTTTACTGGTTTAATCCAGTTTGTGTTGTGTTGTCTGAAGGCTCCCAAGGAGAACCTGGAAATGGAGAAGTTGCACAGTTCACCCTGTAGGCAGTCTCAGTGGGGGGTGAAGCTTCCAACGTGGGAATCCCCTGAGGTTAGAGCTTGAGAAAGGCAGCTGGGGCAGCGAAAAAACGTAATTATCTACATAATGGATGCAGTCTCCAAGAACTACAGCAATCTGCTGCTCGATGCCAATCACAGGGTTGAACCTGTGAGTGGAGTTGTAGTGTGTGCAGCCAACATGCCAGCAAATACAGTAGCTGTCTTTTTTCCTGCCTTCTCCAATGCCCCTGGGATTAAGGGTGAAGGTTTCCCTGCACTGTGTGATGCACCACAGATGGGAATCCCAATCTCTCCTCTTCCTCTCTGCAAGGGCACACCTGCTGTGCATAGGATGAGAGGTCTACCAGGAGAGCTCTGACGTCAATGGCTCTATTCTGTTAAATGTTGTGTCAGGGTGTTGTGTGGTTTTTTTTTGTGGTTTTTTTTTTTTTTTTTTTTTTTTTTTTTTTTTTTTTTTTTTTTTTTTTTTTTTAAATGAGAGAGGCACCTACAGTGCCTCTCTCATGGGGTGGAAGGAAGACACATACGTTTGAGTGTCAAGGGCATTTTAATTTCTGATTCCTGGCCTGAAAACTGGGTTTAAACTTGTTGCTTGCCTGCTGTTTGAACATAGTCCTGTGGTAAGAGGCTTTAATACATTTCTTCTTTGCAAATCATCAACCCCACATCTTCCAGTAAAGGAAAGAATTTGGGAGTATCGCTTCCAAGAGTAATAGCCCTCTCAGCCCCATGAAATGCACAGGCTCCAACCAAAAAATTCCAAGGAAAATATTCAGAAAAGGGGAAGTCGTCTAGCTGTATCCCTGATGGTTTTAAACTATTGGACTTTGTAGAAAAAACAGTATGCTTGTTTTTCCAGTTAGATATGCAGCCATTCTGGAACTAATGACTATGCTGGAGTATCTTAATCCAAGCATAGAATAGAAAAAGTAACAAAATGTCTCTTATTTAACAAGTTCATGTTGATGACGCTTTGTAGTTTACTATTTTTCCCACTATCCAGTTAATCTCTAGCTGAAAGCACAGTTAGAAGTATTGGAGGTTGCATCCAGATGCTTTCTACATGCATCCTGATCAGTAGAAAGAGTGCCTCTAGAAGTGCTTGAAAGGCTTAAAGGAGGATGCTGAGGAAGGAGCTGCCATGAGGAAGCTGGTAGGCTTAGGGACTTGGGTGACATTTGTGCCTAGTCTGGGTCTACATCTGTTTGCTCTGAAGAGCACTAAAACAGCAGTGTCCTGGCAGTTTTTAGAGAAAGCTTCAACATTCTTGAACATTCTTTCAGGAGGGAATGAAGTGCTTTAAAATCAAGAGATTCTTTTAAGAAAGGAGATTATCTTAACCGTTCTTTCCAGTGCTGCAGTTAGTAGTTGTGACAAGGAAGGAGTGTGTGCCGTGATTGAACATGAACTCCCCCAGCTAGGCAGCATGCAGTTTCTGGGAGCAAGCGCTCTTGCTGTGGTAATGCTCGTGAACAATTCTCCTAACAAAAGGAATTCTTATCTCTTGGTGTTTTCTGTGGCTTTGAGGGTGATTGGGACATGAAAAACCCAGTCCTGGATGCAAAAGTTCTTGCAGATAGGAACAGATAGTTTTATGAGGTTAAAAAAACAGAGTTTAAAGCATACAGGAGACTTAATTTTCCTGTTCCTGTTTGTTTGTTTCCTCCAAAATGGAAAAATAACCCAAGGAAATCAAGGGCATAAGTGCTTCAAGTGAGCTGAGAGTCGGGCAAGGATAAAGTAGAAGGTTTGATCTTCTGGATTTCCTAGTGCTGTCCAAAGTTTCATACAGACTGTGATGCCTTCTCCTTATCCTTCAGTTACTTTGGTCTAGAATGAGGACTAATTTTGTCCCCTTCTCTTGTATCAACTGAATGGTTTTGTGAGAGCCAGTATGTTTCAGCTTTTCTCCAGTGATTTGAGGTATATAATAGGAGTTTGGTTTAATCATCATGTAATCGCTTCTGTGCATGACGATTGCAACTTTCTTTAGACTTCCAGTCCCTCCAGCAACTCAGATTTTGTTTCCCTTGCCCTGAGGTCCTTGGCTGTCAATGCCTTTATGTAGTGTTTTCACTCTCCTTTCTGCAGGTCAATGTGTAGTTCTCCCGCAACTGTTTGTTGGCAGAAGGTGAGGAAAATCTGAGAGAGACTAAGGAAACAGTAGCAACAGGTGAGATGAGGCCATCCACTAGATGAGTGGAGACACAGTTAAGGTGAATGCCCCAATGGTTAATGCTCTGTTCTGTGTAGCTTTATGGGTACTAAAATTGCTGCTGTAAAGTTCATTGTGGACTGCATTCTAACCTCTTACTGACACAGGGGCGTTTAATCTGTTGCTTTTTCCTTACTGTGTCAGAGGTGCCATTTATACTTTTATCCTCTGTTTTCAAACAGTTTTAAAGTAACGTCGTTTAGGATTGATTATGTTTTTGTGTTTCGCTGGGCTGAAAACCTAGTAGGCAAGTCTTCAAGTGGCATGCCTGTTATTGATTAAATTCCCAGTCTTGAGGCATATGCAAGCAGCTCTCCTTTCTTCTTGTCAGTGATAATGTGGTAACCAAAGTATGATTAAAAACCTTGGCACCCTCATGAGCCAGGAAGTCTTGAGCTCTATTCCTGGTGCAGCTGGAAAGTTGTTCTTGCACCATGGACAGGTTGGTTACACCAGAGGCTAACACAACAGTGTTCCTCGTTGCCATCTGTTCCAAGGAGTGTTGAGCAGGCTGGGTAAGAGGGATGCAGTGACATAGATCCAAGTTTGTTCTCACTGCTGGTGAAATTTGGATGAAAAGGATGGCTTAGTTGGGCTTTTCCCTCTCCTGTGTGTGATGTTGTGACATGCGGAAATAGCAGCCCAACAACCTGCTATTTGTCAACAGTTATGGGGATGTGCAAGATCTGTCCTTTTATTAGTCCAACCCTGCTCTAGGGTGGTGCAGGCTACCTCTTCAGTATGCCTCTCACTCTGTCCCGCTTTTTCTGAGTGTATTGGCAGAGACTGGATTCTGCCACTTCTCTGATGGTTGTGTTGAGCCAATGTGCATGTCAGGGTCTAGGCTGGACTCGTCTCCATGACGCAGAATTGAAAGAACCTGTGTCCTGTTGATACCGTGTTGTGGTTTAACCCCGGACAGTAACTGGACCACGTGGCTGCTCGCTCACCC
>JMFS01073980.1:0-29513 GCA_000699545.1 Podiceps cristatus | reverse complement strand
AAATAAATAAATTATAGACCTGCTATCACTTTCCATATCTTGCATATCTTGGTGGAACAGACACTGTGTGCACTTCCAGTCCCACTTCTGACTTTCAAAGAGGTAACTGTGCCTGTGCCCTGAGAAAGGGCTTGGCCCTGAGCTGGGCAAAGGGCTCCAGTTTCAGTTTCAGCAAGGTTTTACTATATCACTCACAGAGAGGTGACTTAAGTGGCTCCTCAACTTTTTGCTTTCATCTCATGCTCTTTCTGTGAGCTAAGACCATGTTTTCAAAGCTACTGAGGTACCTCCAATTGAGTTGTAAGTACTGCTCACTGGAGTGTCTATTTTTTAGCTCAGCTGAGATACTCTCCTCAAAATCTTCCTTCACCGATTCTGCCAGGTACTGCTTTTCCACTGCATTAGAATGACAGGTCAGCACGTGAGCAATTGCCTGCTGATGCAGGAGTGCAGCAGGAAAGAAAACTCTGCTATAAATCATACTAATAAATACACATATCTATTACACATAGAGAAGATACCTTTTGATCAGGAAAACAATGCCTATTAAATGAAGCCATTTGCTTATGTTTACTTTGCAACCTGGATGCCATATAAATCATTTTACCCTGTATTGGTCTTCCTCAGACAATCTTCTTCCTCTGTCCTCATCCTTCCTCCTAAGTAACATCAATTTTACTATCGCATTTCATCTCCTTTGAGTGCATCCAGGCAACTTAGTGGCCAGATAATAAACTGAGGGCCTATCCTGATAACATTTAAAAATTAGAGACATCTATAACACACCTACACATTTAGTCATCTCTACACAATTTGTATGTATCTGCACCTTAACAGTACGGATGTATCTTCACTTTAA
Organism: Podiceps cristatus; assembly: GCA_000699545.1. Classification (NCBI taxonomy): domain Eukaryota; kingdom Metazoa; phylum Chordata; class Aves; order Podicipediformes; family Podicipedidae; genus Podiceps; species Podiceps cristatus. Next base: position 28,654 of record JMFS01073980.1, on the reverse strand, counting down.
CTGTATGGAAGAAATGGTCACTCAGTAATGCTTTCTGAATTAAACTCGGCAACTATGTGCAAAATGTCAGCACTGTGTAATCTAAGCACAAACCACCCAAATAACACTCATAATTACTTAAAATGGAAAAGTTGTCTGTTTGAGAAGTAGGCAGAAAACTGAAATCATACAAAGTCTCAGCTACTGTTCTAAATGTAATATGTTTTAGTGTGATTTTAAACAATCTCATGGAGTTTACGTGGATTTTATTATGAACTAAAATAATCAACTTATCATGGAAGTGGCAAAGCTTATCAAGATGGCACTCAAGTGACTGGGTGAGGTAGTAATGGCTGGATACAAGAGTCAATACTTTCTACTGGCAGATTTGACTTCACCTAAATAAAGGTACCTAAATAAATTTATACCACATTCATTAACTGAAACTTATCATTGTATCTTCCATAGGTTTCACACATTTATCTTCATACTGTTTACTTCTTTCTTCCTCTTTTTAGAAAGGGATGAATTATTTTTCTATCCAGAAAGTGCAACTGCACAGACAGTTTTTCAAGGCATTGAAATGCCTTCATTTCTTTGCAGCTGTATCTCTACATATGTTCAAAGATTTGGGGTTTGCTGAATTGGGTAGAGTCCTGCAGCAGAATAATGAACCAGAAAGTAATATATTAGCCATTGTATCGTCCTCCTTCCTTCCAGCATTTCTATTCAGGTGTCCTGCCTTCTTCATTTATTTGCCAAGTCAATGGATTTCAACCAGTGTATCTCTGATGTGTGGAGGAAACAGACAGGGGCACTCTCAAAAAGTAGCTAAGGAAATCCAGCCTGCTGCCAATCTGCCTGTTTGCTCTACAGGGATGCACAGCCCCCCTGGAAGTCTGAAAAAGACTTTGAAAACTACAAATCTAAGTTAATAAAATTTCATTATTGCAAATGAAGTGGCGCTGGTTTCCTTTAACCATGAGAAATGTTCCACAAAATGAACCATCCCACTCATATCCTAGTTACTCTTTGACGGGTGCATCTCAGTGAGTTCATTACTGAAATTCTGATAATACCTGGGAAAGGCAAATGCATTTAACTGGAGATTGTACTGTGCTGGTCTCACCAGCAAGAGGCTGCTGAACTTTGAACAGATAGGATTTTTGAGGAGATGCAATTAAGAAACCAATTACATGCAATGAATGATAGCACAGGATTAACAACTTAAATGTAAAACGTGGCTTTTTATAACTGGCAAAGTTCCTATCCTCCTTCATTTCAGAAAGATGGACTTGGCTTAGACATAATGTGGATACAAGTATTCATTACAATTTTTGATAGATTTGAAAAGCATCAGCTGAAGGTCCTCCACTCTAGCCCAGTAATATTAATTGGATTCAACGGAAAGCTTCAGAATAGATAATATTAAACTATTTGACAAGCATTCCTTCTAGGGGACTTACTACTGCATTTGTCTTAATTATTAATGTAAAAACTCTACAGAACTAGAATACATCTTTTATTAAGACTAACTATAAGGAATCTGGGAATTCTTCAGCAGTTTCATATTAACTTCAGAAAGGAAATAATGAACTGAAAAAAAATTTTATAGAAAAATCTGTATTTCCTCTGTCACTAGAACTGATCATGTCTTTTCTGTACAATGCAGAGGTTTGTCTCTGTAATAAAAAAACAGATATACATGGGTTCTAGGTTAAAAAAGATGTACACAAACCATCCCTAACTAAAAGTATAGGCATTATTGTCAATAATATTTCCTGTATTATAATAGTATCCTGTAAACAATAATAGTATCCTGTAAACAGTCAAACTGTTCTTGTTACATATTTGGGGAGAGAAAATAGTTTAACATAAGGGACTACGCTTATGAAATGCAAAATATTTTTCAGTTGCACTGTTCATAAGAATCCATTGTACCTTCTGTGTTTTTCAGATGTTTGTCTTTTAGATCATCAATGCTACAGAACTGCTTCGCAGTTACTTTAACCCTCAAGTGCCTTCAGTGTTAAGACAGACACCTCAGCTTCCTACTGTGCAGGTAGAAAATTAGATACTGGCGAAATCAAATGTTAGAAGAACTGGCTTAAGTGGGGCAAGAGAAAAAACACATGCAGAGCAACTGTGAGATATGAAGAGACAGGACTCATCCCTGCATACTGAAACATTTTAATTTGTGACAGCAACTAGTTCCTCAGAAGGGGCTTTGCAGATTCATATGCTGAAATCTCTTCGAAGTTGTAAACATAAAAGAATCCTGGAGCAGCTGAATGTTATTCAATTCACAGCATAACATAAGTTTAAACTAGCTAAAAAGTGTTAACTGCTACGTTTAGAGAACTGTCCCTAAGAACTTTGAATTAAGAAAATAATATCTTAATAGTTGAATTTCCTTAAAAATATTTGTTAGCAGCTATTTGGACTAGTGCCTATTTCAGTCTTTCAGTAAAAGGGGAGTATGCCTTTAGAAAGAGTGCCTAGGAATGCCTGTAATTCTTCAGGAAAACCTTAGTGCCTTTTAGGATTACTTAGTTTTCTTGTACAAGATTCCTTTCCTGCAAAATTGATTCTAGTGAAAGACTGCCATATGACAATTTGTTTATCTGTTTAGAATCATAGAATCACAGAATGTTTTGGGTTGGAAGGGACCCCCAGAGCCCATCTAGTCCAACCCCCCTGCAGTGAGCAGGGACACCATTACCCAGATCAGGTTGCTCACAGCCCCGTCCAACCTGGGCTTGAATGTTTCCAGGGATGGGGCCTCCACCACCTCTCTGGGCAACCCCTTCCAGTGCTTCACCACCCTCATTGGAAAGAATTTCTTCCTAATATCCAACCTAAACCTACCCTGTTTCAGTTTAAAACCATTACCCCTTGTCCTGTCACCGCTGTCCCTACTGAAAAGATTTTCCCCCTCTTTCCCATAGGCCCCCTTTAAGCACTGAAAGGCCGCAATCAGGTCTCCCCGCAGCCTTCTCTTCTCCAGGCTGAACAAGCCCAACTCTCTCAGCCTGTCCTCACAGCAGAGCTGCTCCAGCCCTCGGATCATTCTTGTAGCCTCCTCTGGCCCCGCTCCAACAGCTCCATGTCCCTCTTGTGCTGAGGCCCCAGAGCAGGAGGCAGCACTGCAGGGGGGGTCTCACCAGAGCAGAGCAGAGAATGATGAGAGTTTTGGGGATGTCAAAGAAACAGAGAAAAAAGTAAAGCTAATACAGACCCATCGGATTTTGTAATCATGTACTTTCAGCTTTCCAAGGAGAAATTGCTCATCTTGTGCTGTTGTAGCCTAAGGCCAAAATTCTCAAGCCCAGATGCATAAGGTTAAGCTGTTAAATCTGTATTTATTTTCCTACACAAAAGCAGTTTCATTTTTCACTCTCACCTTCCAGCTTTAAAAGGTCATTTACTGTTTTCTTTAACTCAGACTTTTTCAGGGTGGATTCACAATCTATGGTACATAGCCTATCTGCATTAACATAAGTGCGAATATGCTAAATTTCAGTGTTCAGAACAGGTTATCGCATATACATTTATGGTTAGATTTAGCCAATCAAAATATATTTTAACCCCAAGAGAAACTGGTATTTTCCTTTTCAGTTTTTTTATGCATTTGTTTTCAGTGGAATGCATCTTTGGGTCAGGTGTGGCTTCTCTTTCAACAAATATACGCTAGTTCAAATGAACAGTTGACTAGTTTGCAAGTTGTATATGTGTACATGAAATTCCAGTTGTACAAAACCAGTCACTTCATGGCTATGTGAGTGACAAGCACACCAGGAAAGAAGGATAAGGATTACTTTGATGCTACAGTTCTGCAACATATGCTATATTATTGCTGAACAAAAATAACACAAATTGTCACAAAAAAAAAAAAAAAAATCTGGAGTCAAGAGTCAGAATGGCAAAACTTGCTGCAACCGAAGACCTGAAGTGTGGATTTGGTTTCAGGTTTGGCACAAAGTGACAAAGAAATCTCACAGAGAGGCTGAAATTATATTTTCATTAGTCTAGTTTTTGGTTTTTATAGCTAAGCACAGATGAATATATCCCTTTTATCTGTGTGCCTGCAGAACTGTTCCCTCTGATTATTATTCTCTGATAATTTTCCCACTATCATTACCAGTTTTGGAGTTACAGTGATCTGTTCTTGATCAGTTTGGACAACTGAACATAACCCATGGAATAGAAAATGTAGAGATATCTAACACAGTGTTACATGTCAAAGGGAATTGCTCATTGGTACTGAATTAACATAGCTTCATCATCCTAAACTCCTCCCCTCTGGTATATACAATATGTGTTAACTCATTGAGCTGCACATGGCAGTTTTCAAACATATAAGTCACAACTCAGAACTGGACCTTTTCTGATATAAACAGATTACAGGTAAACCCTCATTTAGCATCCTGACCTTCCTGCATTCATGCCACTTAAAGTAGCTTTGAAAGTCTTTGCAGACAGGCACTAAACATCAAGAATATGCAAGAGTATTTGGCCTGTGCATTGCTCCAAGAATAGCCATAATTATGGGATGAGTTATTAATTTCCTAAGGTCTCTGGGAGTGAAAGTGCTTATTTACTTGGATGATATCTTGATTGCTTCAGAGAAATAAGTGTACCCAAAACTCCCTATTTCTGCCACAGTCCATCTGTTTAGGACCCTAAGGACTTTATTAAGTATAGGAAAATCTATATGACCCCTTCTTCTAGCTCTGGCCTGCTGGGATTCACAGCGGATGCATGAATGTTCATTTCTCAAAGAGCGAAACCATTAGCAGCACATGTTGTAATGCTACTTCTCCCACCAAGGTTGTTTCCATATTTAGGAAAGTTTGTGAGGCTGCCAGAAGCCCTGCTCCCTTCTGCTGTTATACCTTACTTGTACCTTACTAGTTGGAAGGCAAGAGAATAGTGAGAAAGCAACTCTGCTTCCTTGTCACAGACATCTTTAGCAGAAGAGAGGGAAACCCGTCACTGTCCTGCATGCCCCAGAGATCCTGAGTCCAAGTCTCAGGTGGCAAAATTTACATTTCTTACCAAGCAGATTTTGCAGCTTCGTAGGGCTCCATTGGCACAACCTATGAGAAAGGTGGTGGTTTCCCAGGAGTGTGCAATCTACATATTGCTGCATAAATGTACCTGAGGTAGCATGCGTGCTTAGTTGTACTAATTGAAGGTTTAGCTAACCTGACCTGATATACGGTGAGATGGGGGAGGCACCTGCAGCTACTGCTGAGTGATAGTGCCTGAACACCGAGAAATTGAGTACCTCACACAGCAGGGCTGATACTGTATCTTTGTCTTTGGGGATTAAAGGCTAATTCCTTCCTGAAGCTCAGGCTGAAATTGGCACTGGGTGCTCATTTCTGCCTCTCTGTTCAGTTTATTGGGAAAACTATTGCGGAGATACAGCTAAGACGGGACATATTCTAGTGCGCAAAAAAGTTAATGGGGAGCATACCCTTTCTAATTACAGTTTCCTTATTTCCAAGTACTATTAAAGCATGTACTATCATCTTCTGAATAACAAAAGTTATGCATTAACAATAAGACATGCAATTGTGAATCTTGCATAATGGAGGAAGGGAATGTTATATGTAAGTAACACAGATCGTGTTCATTTAAATCCACAATAATTTTGATAGTAAACTTATATGGATCTGAAATCATTAAGGAAAAGGGGAAAAAACCAAACCAAACCAAACAAAAAACACTCCCCCCTCAAAAAAAAAAAAAAAAAAAAACCCACCCCAAAACAAAAAAACAAAAAAAAAAAAAAAAAAAAAAAAAAAAAAACAAAAAAAAAAAAAAAAACAAACAAACCCCAGAAACCATAAACTTCAGTTTCACAGCTTTATTAGAGGCAGGAGTTGCTGCAATGTTAGACACACCACAAAGGATATTAAGCATGATTCCATTGAATACAACTGGAGAGATTAAAGTTATTGAAAGCACAATGTGTGCCTATGATTCACAGTTCTGGTAGGCTTTTTTCTGGGCTGAAGGTGAGAGCATGTAAGAGCAGTGAAGACACAGTGATGCAGGGCAGCAGCCTAACAATGCCAGGTCACTGGAGGGTTTGCTAGCCAGCATCAGTCTCATGCCAAAGTGCTTCCTGCTGTGCTGTTGCCACCACTGTCAACTTTCTGGCCAGGTTAACTCTAGCTCTAATTTGCCCACATGTTTATGTCACCTAATTTCCAAGATCCAGCTTGTTTACAAGCATTTAGTCTAATGGCACAGCATACAACCACTTGTCACACTGTTTGAAATTCCATGCTTCAGCAGAAGCAAAGAGCCTGATCTTCTCCTTGCTTTCAGTCCATGGCAAACCTGAGATTAAAAAGTGCAAGCTGAACACCAAGCGGTCTTTATTACAAAAGATCTTTATTTCTGGGCAGTTTAACAGGTGAATGCCTGAATGCATGCTCAATGAATGCCTAGAAACATACAGTGTCTCTGATATTTTTACACAGTTTTCTGTGAATGCAGAAAGTTTTTCCATGTTTCTATACTACTATATTGCAGTACTGTGTTTTGCAGTATTGCTGTACTACGATAAATCCCCAGTTGGTGCTGACATTTTTTTAAGACTGAAAACGTTTACAGGGTGTGAAGTTCTGGTAATCAGCACACTTGCTATGGGAAAAAGAGGCTGCAATTTTCTGGTGATGGTAAATTGTTCTGAAATGGTAGAAACATATTGCATGAGAACATAAAGCAGTTCAAGAATTTAAATAAATGGTACTAGTTTCCAGAGAAAAAAACTCTATACAGAGTCCCACCTGAGTAGATGGTTTTTGGTCATTAAGTTAAATGTCACAGGGAGAGTAAGCTCCATAAACCAGTACAATAACAATCCTTCAGCAAGTAACATTCCACACTCATAAGCAAGTGCATGTAGCATATAAAGGGAGGATCCTGTCCTGTTGAACAGAAGCTGGCAACTAAGTAGTTAATCAGAGTAGCACAGTGACTTTTCTTTGGTTCCCATAAATCTGTGGAGTCATAACAGTGACAGATCTGTGAGGAGAATTGGGATGTGCCTCTAGAGTTTTTCTAAGTAACACAATATATTGTAACTCTTTTCAAATAAATGGAGTTTTTCACTGGGGATGGCATTTTCCCCTCTCTTTTCTATTATGAGAGGTGGTAATAGCCTTTTACCAACTAGTATAATAACAATACGAGGAGAACTGAAACTCATCAATATTTGCCAGTGCCTTTTCTTCCTGCATTACCTCTTCAGCCTTCTTATCTGTGTACAGGTCTTCAGTGGGAAATTGCTTTGTTTAGTTATACTACATCATTACAGATTTTTTTGGTGATGTTTTCTTAAGTAAGATTTTTTGATAGTTGAACTGTGAGAGAGACATCAGAGAGCAGCTGTAGTAGCCCAGCTTCCAGATTTTAATTTCTTGTCCCACAATTTGCCTTTAATTTTACACACCAGTCATGATACGAACGCCTCAGTTCTTTCAAAAGATACTAGTGCCAGGAAACAATGTCTCCTTTTCTGTCTTTCCTGTGTCCCGATTTAAAGGGAATACATTGACAATTAAGTACCAGTGCACGAAGGTGATTTATGAGACCTGCTTACCATACAGCAAACCACATAAGTGTACCCTCAGGACTAGGATACAGGTTGTTTGTATTTGGTGTGCACCCAGCAAACTGTCAGTGCCTATTCACAGTAAAATGCCTTGAATTATGCTAACAAATCTTGAAAATGTGTATTCTTAGCTAGAAGGGTGGCCATATGCTAATTTAAGTGAAGGATGTAGCACTTGTCTCCCATGCTGGATGGTTTACAACCTAAATAGCCTTCATGTATATATATTCTTAATCTCAAGGAGAGGTCAGCAGAGTGCCTATGTGTATACATGTTTGTTGAAATTAGAACCAGAAATAGAGAAATGCAATATTTCTTGGACACTTGTTTTCCATGGATTGGGAAAAAAGTCATCTGCTTCTTTATTGCCCATTTGTTGGGTGTTGGCCCCACCTGGGACCTGGCCAGACATTCCTTGTGAAAGAAGTTGTAAAGATGGTTCAGGAGAAGACAGAATCCTGCAGCAGATCCTGAAGCAAGGGGTGGGAGACCAACCCCTGCAACTCTTTGGAAGCACCCCCCAAACAGCTGGTGAAGTTGCTGTCTGGCCTGGGGCTATGGTTTGGTTTCATTACAACATAGAAACAGTCCCACAAGGCACTTGGATTTGGTAGAAAAAAAATCAGTGGAGAAAATGGGCCAGCCACTTTCTGTGCCAGCAGAAGCAGCTGAGTCCACGTATGTTTTTGAAACACCACACAGGCACAGAGAACCCATCTTTCAACAGCTCACCAAGGTGGATCCGCACTTCAGCAAAAGCTCTCTCACTCAGCTTTTAGGGGAATGCAAATCAACAAAACGGCAGCAGCTGGCAGCAGATGAGAATCCAACCCATGGCCTTTGACTGAGGATTTTCTTGGGATTTGACCTGTCAGATGTCATACTTCACACTTGGGACTCCCTGTTACTATGCTGTTACTACACAAGCAAATCATGCACTGCCAGCATAGACCCTGGCTTCTCTCCATCTCCCTGATCCTAGGACAAAATTTTTCTTTCCCCCCTATTCTGACTACTGGAGTTGCAGGATCAGGATGCCAAAGCATGTGTCATATGGCCCTGATGTTTTTTTGGGAAAATGCGTGAAGTCCCATATTTCTGACCTCTCCACCACTGCACAACCAGGTGAATGGCGATATGGAGAGGTAAACTGTTTCTCTGCCAACCAAAAGCAGATTGGTTAAAGAGGGCTTAGTAAATCTTTGCCAACAGTGCTTTCTATCATGAAGCTTCCTTTTAGTGCATGAAACATACATCCAGGGCTCAATAAAAGCTATCCATATACTCACTTAATCCAATAACTGTGTGGGATCATTAAGCCAAGGCATTCCAAAGCTTTACGACCTTTTAATTTTGAAAGATTTACTGAACATCATAGGGTCAGTTCATGAGCCTTTTAACAACATTAGTATGTCAGTCATTGTTCTGCAAAATGGGGACACATGAGTTATATTTCTTTCTTTCTATGGCTTTTATGAAAAATGGAACAAAAAAGCTTTCTGTAACAACAGAGAGGAGACAATGAGGAATGGTGACCTCTTGGTCTCAGGGCATGGTCCTGTAGGTCAGGTTACAGTGAATTTTTATGGCTGTGTCAGGCTCATAAAGCCTATAAAAATAGAAGTTTATAATAGAAATGCTGACACTACCTTAAGCCTAATGGCAGTAACATGGTGCTATAATTTTCTTTGCTAGTTAATCTCCTGGTACAGTAACCTGTGGTGCCCTGGGAAATTTTAAATCTCTTGGAGAAAGGGGAGTGAAGGGGAGGGGGGAATGTTTGCTTTCATGGGTATAAAAAGAGCATAGTAAACTAAATTAATGTTGGGAGTTATTTCACAAGCTCTTTAGAGCACGTTAAACCAATTGTTTTCATGCGCTAAGATATGTGGCTGTAGCATGCCTTATTCTGTGCCTTCTACCCCTGCATTTTATCGAGTTATTTCACTACACAGGCAGCTGCAGATGCAGCTCTTTCACACTTCCCCTTCTAATTTTTGTTGTTGTCATGTATCTCTTGGATGCCAAGGTGACCCAAGCTAAGCTTTTTCCAGGTAGTGTGGGTTTCTGAGTGACACAGTGCCTTGTTCTTTCTTGCAAGTCCACAACATGCATCCATAATTCTCTTTATCGTGTGTTTGAAATGCAGGTGTCTCATCTCTGTGCTGCACCAGGAGCTGACGGCTCTCGGCAGAGCGGCACCGTCACTAACCAAGATGCACCGGAGCAGTGCCTCCTGCAGCTGCCATGCTTTTTCTGCCTAGCCTTTGCCCTTCCTGCCCTCCTCGGACTTCAGGGCATGCCTTGCCTGCCCATGGGCATATGCACCATGGCCATTGCGTGGCAGGCTGAGATTTGGACAGCTGAAGGAAGCGTTAAGCATTTACAGGAAGTCGTGGTTTAGTTTCTTGCATAGAGGATTAGGAGGATTTGAGGAGAAGGGATGAAGGCTCATCTCCTCTCCTTTTTCATGTGTTTGCCTACCTACATCTTCAGAACAGATAGGTCTCTTTCTGTTTCCTCTCTTTGTATGCTTTTTTCCCCCCTGTTCTTCCCTTTTGCACTCTCAGGTTGTTTTTTTCTTTTGTATATTATGCACCCATTTATTTCATACTTCCCCTGGTGACTGTCTCCTGCTACACTGTGTTTATCTTTCCTCTTCCACTCTTGAGAGCTCTTCTCTTGAGAGCTTCAAAACAAAGCGTATGGTCAGATCTGCATCTTCACTCCAGGCTTCTGTATTTTGGTTCCCGTGATCTCCACAGTGAGCAAGCGAGCTATGCACTGCACTGTGCAGGCCAAAGCTAGAACACAGGGAGGAAAAGTTGAGTGTGAAGGCATTAGTACTTCTGGAGTCCTGCCTCAGAGACTAGGAGGTATGGAGGCAGGACTGCAATTTGTAAAGTCAAAGTACTTTTGCAGGCTTACTCTGTCTTTACAGTTAACTCTGATGTGTGATTTGTTGGCTGGAAGAGGCCTTATTTGCATTCTGGGGAATCATCCATGGGCACAAAAGCATATGGCTGGCTTCTATATACACCGTGTGGCATGCAAAATTCATCAAACACGTGGAGAGTTTTCCTGCATGCAGAAGAGTGATTCATTTCTGCAACGCACCAGAGGAAAACAGTATAATGGACACATGCTCATCTGCAAAGAGGTCACAAAACTGAAAGATATACTTGAGCTTCAGCTGGCCTACCAACTGGTCCTTATTAGTGTGGGATCTCTGAGGAAAGCAGTTAAACCTCATACAGAGAGTCCCTGCTGAATGCTTATGTGCAGGAGGCAGAATTTAGTTAAAGGAATATTGGTATTCTGCTTCAGCAGAGAAGTTCAGAGTTTGGGGTTTTTTTTGGTTGTTATTTCCTGCCTTGTTCCACAAAGCATAAATCTATTCAGCTTCCTTCTTACTTCATTATGACAAAGCCCTAGGCTTTCTCAATAGGTCAGTGAGGCTTGGTACAGTTTCTCATATGAGCAGGAAGAATCTCAAGGCTTTCATGTACCTCCCTAAGGTAAATGTCTCCACAATGGCTTCAAGTGAGGGAACTAGTCATGGTTGTTGTGCATTGTGCTCTTTGAACCAAGTTTTCTTGATTTTCTTCCCCGCAATGACTCACTTTAAAAAAAAAAAAAAAAAAAAAAAAAAAGAGTTGTTCCTTTGCAGAGGGAAGTCTATGCTGTGCTCACAAACAAAAAAGACTTGTTTCTCCCGACATAAACTATTACAATCTGATGTAAACTGGCAGAATCATACTCAATCTGTTAGTAGTTCTCTCTCACTTCTCCCCCTCCCCCGCCCCCCCGACAGATTTTGCAGGGGGGAGGTTTGCATCCATCTTGAAATTCTGCACCTGCAGAGTTTACATGGGTGCCAACCCAGGCAAATGGAGTGCCCATCTTCCATGCTGCGTTTATAACAGCTCTACAGCGGGAAGTTCCTGACCCCAAAGCACCACCTGAAATGATGCTCTACCCCATGATTCCTTCCAGGGTGCTCCCATTGCTATACTCTTCTCACTCAGAGGGTCATCTTGATCCTCCCAGTGCTGTTGAGCACTCTCCAAATTTTGCTCTTTGGCTGCTCAAGGCAGGGCTTTGAGATGAAGGAAGGTATACAAGTCAGTAGCCAAATTACTGAGAACTGTCTTTTCAGCTAAAAAAACTAGATCGGGAATAAAGTGTGCTCCCACACTGTAAAAACAAATTATCCTTTTTAATCTCTTAAATGTATCCTGGGGTTAATTACTCATTTAAAAAGAGCGGCCCAAGGCTCCAAATACCATTTACCCTCATGAAGATCTTGCATAAAAACCTTGCCTCTGAAGACTCAGGTGTCAGCTTATAGTTAAAGAATTTAATTGCCGATGAGTACAATCCCTCCTCATCAAAATGCATTAACCATGCAACAATAGAGGTCTCTGTGTAACTGGCCTTTGCTATTTCTTTAACAGGCTAGTGAGTCAGCTCAAGTTGGTGCTTTTAAAGTTTTGGAAGGAAGAGAAGATACTTCCATTTATCATTATAAATAATCTAGGCCAGTGGTTGCCCCCACTAACAGCCTGTCTTCCCTGTCCCTAGCTACCATTCCTAAAGTGCAGAGCAAGCTAGCCACCTTTCTCAAATGTATATTTTTGCTTGCTGGCTTCCCAAGTGAGAAAGATAAATGAGATTTATTTACCGTACTGAAAGTCAGAGGCTTGATCCCTGCTACAAACTGCTGGCTTTTTTCCTTGCAATTCAGGGGTGGGGAGAAGATGCCTTACAAGGCACAGGCTTGTTTCATTAAATGCAGAAGAGGAATGTACATTGTTTTAGTGGCTGCAGTGAGTTAGGGAATAGGTTGGATTAGGAGGTAGGAAGACCTAGCATGATTAAAAGGGCAAAAGAGTTTTATAGGGGATCACTGTACTGGGCTGTATTGCCACTGGAAATCCCTTCACCACAGATGCGGAATGACATGTCTGCAGCAGGAGGTGAGATGGTGAGTGAGCTGTTGCACTGGCCAGTCCGCGCTGGAGCAGTGGGACAGCAGGGGACACAGGGAGGACAACCGAGCCTCAGAACACAGTGGAGCATGTCCACACTGCTGAGATTTACGGAAAGAGTATGTGTGCTGTCCTGTCTTTTATAACTCATCACCAACCTCCTTTGAACCAACTAACGTGCAATAGGTACTTCAAAGGGAAAATCAAGGCAGGCTTTTTTTGCATGCCCCAGTTCTGGGATTGGTTAACATTATTTAAGCTCAGACTAAAACAGAAGATAGCCCTGAATCTGCTTATGGCTGGTGGATGCTGGACCATGTACAGCTGAACAGGATGGGGACAGAGGACCTTTTCATAGAATGGACGCATTTCCTCAATTAACTTTCAGTACCAACATATTCTTTCACCCTTCTGCTAAGGCTAGCTTTGGTATTATTTCAGCCAGTACACCCCGTGGCATGTTCCCAGGTGAGGAAAGCAAAAAAAAGCCTCTATGGTAACAACATTTCTATGGTAAATCACAGAGTTGGAACAAACAGAAATAAAAACACTAGAGGGGGGGGAGGGCGGGGAAGGAATCCTTCTGGCAGATCTGGTTTTTTGTCAGATGCTTAGTTGCAGTGGCCAGGATTCACATGTGCAAAATTTCCTATAATGCTTTATTGCCTCATGTTTTTTTAGGGGTTCTGGCAAAAATTTATGTGACAGAGAATATCTGACAAGGGGATATTATATTTTGCAAAGCCCTACCTGGCACTTGTGCTCTCAAAAGAAATCCTTTTTCTCTGCAGAATAAGATAAGCCTACCCTTGGCATCTGCCCTTTCTGCAATGTTTTGGCTGAGGAATGGAGGATTTTCTTCAGCATAATAAGAGTGCACTGTTTTTCATCTCCTGTGACTTAGGTGTTTATTATTCAGTGGGTTTTTCCTTTATTGGGGTGGGTGAAGGATGAAGGCCTGAATTTTTAATTTCTTCATCTGGCTTTTGATCCCTCATGGACTGAAAGAGGTCTTACTTGGACATCTCTTCCATTACTTCCAGTGTTCCCACTATCTTGCAGAGGACACTTGGGCTTCCTGAGCCTCAAGGTACTGAAGGCCATAGTACTTCATTGCACTGTGTAATGGGTATATTCAAAAAAAGCCAGTATTTTCCTGAAAAAGCAGTTTTGCTTCCATAAATACATAGATACAATGCACAAATATATTTTGCAGTATCAGATGAGAATGTGTGTATAAACAGATCCATTCCAGGTTTTCCTGTAACTGGACTGGAATATAAGCTTCAGCACTGCCACATGCTCCTACCTGTGATTCAGAAGGAAAACCAAGGGGTAAATTCCCAACATGTCTGGCAATGATTGTAAGTGCATGAAGCTGGCTAGTGATAGTACTTTCCAGTAGCTGGTATGACAAAGTTGAATTGTGAAATATACTGTTGTGCATCTATAGCAGATGATGAAGTAGAAGCATTAAATACTTCGCAGGATTAAATCCTAAAGGAATATCACTATTCACCCATCACAGAGCCTTTATTTAGTTGGGCAATAAGCACTAGCATGCTATTTTCTACATATCACAGCCAAGCCTGTGTCATCCCTGATGAAAACTCTCCTTGATGCTGTGTGTTGTGTTGACCAGACTGCTAACACAAAGTGACCATCCAGGATAGCATACATGAGCTGGGGATGAGGGCTGGGGGAAAGATGTAACAGAAAGGAATGCAGTTTGCACCTTACAAAGTGGGTGTTCTACCGACTCAGCCCCACTGTTGGTGTTAATCTGTAATCTGAACATACATCCCTCCAGAAACAGATTTTGGCCAAAAGAAGACGACCAAGTGAAATCTGAAAGCTTCACGCAAAGACAAGAATAAACAGATAAGACAACATTGCAAGTGAAAGGTGAAAAGGGGACCTAGTACATTCAAGGGATGTTGCAAATGAGTTTGGGAATGACTCCAAATCAAAAGTAGTGCTTACTTGTCTGCAGTCTGAAAAATGCCCTGCTTGCTAGGGGCTTGACAGACTAGAGGCTGGCAGGCTAAACTTTGCGCAAGCCCTGTGATGCCTTTAAAAGTTGAAAATTCTTGCTTTTGTTTATTTGCCTAAAATGAATATCTGTTATGAAATAACTGTTGTGCACTTGACATTTTAAATGTATTATCCTGTTAAAAAAACAGCAACATCTGCTACCCTGCACTAAACTTCCTGTAACTAAAGATGCACAAGCCCTGGAGATTCAGCATTACAATGTATTATCCTGTTAAAAAAACAGCAACATCTGCTACCCTCCACTAAACTTCCTGTAACTACAGATGCACAAGCCCTGGAGATTCAGCATTACGTGAAATAGATTTGTTTAATATAATTGAACATAATTGTGCATGTAATGTTTTAACGTAATATTACTCAGCAGATGTGCAAATAATAGCTGGGTTATTTGCCACCAGCCATATGCCGCTGTTAAAAAAACAGCAACATCTGCTACCCTCCACTAAACTTCCTGTAACTACAGATGCACAAGCCCTGGAGATTCAGCATTACGTGAAATAGATTTGTTTAATATAATTGAACATAATTGTGCATGTAATGTTTTAACGTAATATTACTCAGCAGATGTGCAAATAATAGCTGGGTTATTTGCCACCAGCCATATGCCGGTGATGTGATGGCAGAAGCATCATAATACTTGGCAAGACAAGTTCATTAGTCTGAGCGACTGGACCAATGCACTGAAACTGAGATTTGGTGATGACTTGGAGACAGTTATGTGTGCCCTGAGCAAACGCCAGTGTCCTAGTCTGGCAGAGAGCATGTAATAAGCTGTCTTGCCCTCTGTTGATGAGAGATCCTGAGCACTACTTTCAAATAGCTGCCCAGTAATTTCACTGAAATAGATGATTAAGATGAGCCTGTTGTGAAACTCACAACAAATTTATTTCATAAAACAGGAACTACAAAGTGAATGCTTGATTATCTGATGACTTTGGATTATTATGAAACTCGTTAGAAAAGAGATACAAAATTTAGGTTTCATTTATCAAAATTCTGATCTGAAACATGTTTCAAATATGCTTCTATTTTAAAGATACTTCTATTTGGAATTCTGAAGATAACAGCATTCTTAGTTACAAGAGGTAATTGCTCTGAAGCTGGGAAAATATACTGATGCAAAAGAGAAGGTCAAACATTAACATATCTGTCTCAGTCCAAAGAAAGAAAGAAAAAAAAAAAAAGAAAAAAATACCAAACTGGTACTTTTCCAACATTTGGCCTACCTTCTTCTAGTCCTCTTTGGTCAAATATAAAGGAATTAAAGTATTTCTGCATATTCAGGGACTAATAAAATTAGGTTCATGGACTCTTAGTAGAAATTGGGGTGTCTGCATTTCTTATGTGTTTAAAGACCCTTAAATCTGACCTCCTAATGGTCCACTGTTTAAACTCTGATCTTGCAATACGGAGATCAATAAGGTATTTTCTCTGATAGAATACGCCTTCCTAAGGATTAGGCTTCCCTCTTTTGTGCTGTTTTGAGAATACCCTGGACTTAATAGTAACTGACATAAGAACATGAAATAAAGATGCATATTTGTATGGTGGGCTGTCTCAAACATTTTATACCATAAAGAGAATATTGGCTGCTGTTATGCTGGGGTTACCCATGGTGTGTGTTTGATCTGGTATGCCAGGGCAGCAGTTCCCAGAAAAAAATCCAAGGCCAGGAAATGTCAGCTCAGGCAAAGATTCTGCCCATAACTAGACAGTGGTAGAAGAGTATTTCTTCTCTAACAAACATGATTCTCTTCATCTGGTTAAAGATTGTCACTTTGGGCCTCAGCTTCTCACATTTTATTCTGAAAGAGAAATGAACTTTTCCTGACCGTTACAAGGTTTAATAGGCTCACATTTGTTAAAAATAAATGGAATTATAGTATGTCCCTGCGGACCAATACATAGAGTGATCTTTCATGGCTAGAGCTCTGCTTCCTGGGCAGGAAAGGAAGGCCTTACCCTGCCTATCCCTGCTCCAGCTCCAGGATCACTGCAGGAGAATGGTCATTTGGTTGACTTGGCCCCATTGTAGATCCCAGGCAGGCTGTCATGCCGGGAGAAGATGGAGCCTATCTTGTTCTGGGAAAAGTCCTGCAACAACATGCTACAACTATCTTCCCTACCAAAATCTTCTCCACTGCCAGTCTTGTCTTACTTCTCAGCTTCCTGGTGGTTACGCCAAACCTTCTCCTTGCATTCAATGGATAACAGCTTTTCCAGGCAGTTTTTAATGTGAGACTTTCAGTCCTTTGGGTTTTGTAGAAATTACTTTATTTATCTTAATGGCATAAGCCAAATAATGTATAGAGAAAGTGTTTTCTGTATCTAGTCTATCTGACTTGGCACCTTAAAGAGAGTTTACAACAGAAGAGTAGTTGCTTTTTTGATCCTCAATTCTTCTGCTCCCCTAGACAGACTGGTTTAAGCCCACTTCACAAATCTCCTATATATCCACTCAGTTTCTCCCCTAACTATCTATTTGGGCAGGTAAATGAGTATTTCTTGTCTAATTCCAAAGCAATTTGATCTTCACATATCCATAAAGTGGTAATTGTTGGGAATATAGGTTTTGTTAAGCACACAAACTTTAATGCATGACATTCTATATAATTTTTTTTACATTAGCATAGAAGTTGAAATTAAAGAAGCACTCATGATTAGGAATTCATTGCATGCAATCTTGGTCTCACTGCATATTTAGGAGGATTGAGCATACAGATAAATGCATTTGGCTTCTTGCTCATAAGAAAGTGTTAAACATGTTTCCTTCCTGATGAAAAATTTCTCGGTTTAGTTCAGAGTGACTGTGTTGTTTTATCCTGAAAAAAAAAAAAAAACTATGCTGAGGGATTGGTAAAGCTTGATACTCTCTGTGCATTCATTGAAGTGCCTGGGGATTCTTGTGGTTGAAAGGCACAATATAAATTTAAGATATTATTAGTATTACTTCTGCTAATAATAATAATTCAAACCCAGAATAATGTTTACAGCTGAGTTATTATAATCCCCTAAACAAATGGGTTTATGCAGAAGCAGAACTGCTGACACAAGCTTCCTGTAACAAGACAATGCCAGCAGGCATTACTATAACTCAAGCATGGGCCAGTCAAAATGATACAGCTATTGCACTGATGTGTTGTATATGGTTGTGAGTATTGGTGCCAGCTGCATCATAAACCACTCCCTGGAAATAATAACCCTGACAGATAATGGAAATGAATCAGCATTTTCTCCTTAATCAGAATGTTTTGTAAGCCTGACCATACAGTCTCAATATTCAGTAAGGAATATTTTCAGCTCCCTCTCCCTCAAAAAAGAAAAGTTTCAGTGAAGTTATGCATGCCCTCTGTTTAATAAAGTTGACAAGCTTTATTTTCCTCACACCTCCTGAAGTTCTGCATGAGATACCACTTTAGCGGAGAGTGACAATTATACAGGGAACAGCAGGCTGATTCCTCTTGCTAGCCCTGATTGCTGCATGATGGTGATGCTGGAAAGCTGAGTTTTAAGTGGAGCAGAGACTCAAAGGAGACTCAATTCTTTAGGTCACTTGTGGGGGGTATGGGAGCAGGGGATGGTTCTAGAGACATACATGTTACGCACTGCCTTTGGCTCATGGGAGAAGAAAGGTCTGGGGTTTGACCTAGATTTTAAGGTCTCTCAAAGAATTGTAACAGTTCTAAACACCAGACAATAGGTAGCCTCAGTTAAAGTTCGGCAATTGGAATGTGGAACATTTTATTATCTGACAATTAAACTCAGTTGCTGGAATTTCTGGAAATGGATGTTTTGAGCAAAAAACCCACCCTAGGTCAAAATATGTCCTAGCCTACATGGGGAAAGCTGGAAATATTACACCTCCTGCCTTCCTTACAGTCCTGGTCTTGTTAAAACTGCTGGGGTTTTGGCTTGCAAAAAATTATGTTTCATAAATTAGGAAAATAATCTTAGAACTGGTTTTCATTATATCATCTCTCCATAAGCTGTAGATTTTTATTTTGTCTGACTTTGGTTACAGGGCATGGGAAAGTTTGGGAAATTTTGTAAAGTCTCACAATCCTAGGGTGTACACACACATGTGCAGATGCATGTGTAAAACTAATTTATGGCACTGACCTTGAGATGGAAGTTAAAGCAAGATTAAAAGTTCAACTGAGGAAATGGTGTGATCGCAGATTGCCTCGTCTTCGCTTTTTCTGTGAGCATCCTTCCAACTCTGAAGTCTAATGTACTAAAGTAAAGAGGCTGCTTGTTAGAACAATATGAGATGTAGTTTCTTCTCTTTTAAATCTTCCATACAAAAAGAAACCTTCCTGCCTTTACTTTCCAAGCAGAATATGGATTGGTTATTTGTGCCTACACTTCAAATTTCTCTTCCTACAATCTTTTTTTAATGGAAGTGAAGGGAGAAAAACTGCCAAATAAGCTATGTTGTCCTCCCCTTAGTTTGCTGTAAGTGCAAAGCCATTATAGTTTTCCTGTTATCTCAGCAATATGTTGCCTTTCTATTCCCTGTAAAAGCTGTGTATTTGACTTACACTGTGGGAGAGAAGAAGAAAAAAAAAAACGGGGGGGGCGGGTCTTTTACAGGGTATATTCTCTGTATGGGCAGGCCAAACTGCTGTGATAGTAGATGAGCTAGTCAAGTGTTCTCTCCGTCTCTGCCCATTGTAAAGTGAAAATCTAAATTGCAGTTCTCTCCTGATTCCCCATGGAAGGTGATATCCATCTGGAAGATCTGGCTTCGGACAGCAGGAGAATTCATAAAGTTCATATTAAATAAAGATCTGAGTTGCTGTTCAAATTGACTTGATGGTATGACCTACTCCATTTTTAGCTTGAGTTTTTGCTTCATAGTTATTAGTTCTTTTCAGAATAATTTCTAACAGCTTCTAATATTGATACAGGTAGCTGTTTAAACTTTGGTCATCCTTTAACTGCTACTGCATTTTAGTCTGTGGTCTTGAAAAATAGTGGGCAAGGGTTAGCACAGGCTACTGAAAGATGTACAGGGAGAATTCAAGTTGCTTGTGTTACAACTGATTTTCTAAAATTAGTGGAAGTATTGCTCCAGTGGGCACTCCAAGAGTCCAACAACAAATTTGCAGTTAGCCTGGTGGCACTGTCAATGTGCATGATCCGCAGCATGGCCGTGGAACCATAATACCAGTACAGCCTTTGATAATTGACATACCCCTTTATAAAATCACCTGGCATAGGCAGCAGTGACATTTAAAGTTGAGAAATTAGGGCATGTAGATAAAGACAAAGTGACCTGCTCCAGGTCATAAATAGGGGAAAAGGCTTGGCCACAGAGCAGCTCAATAGGGACAGATTCATAATCACAAGATCCTTTGCCTTTCTCTCACACTCCAGGACACAGAGGAGACTCTCCCTTGTCATTAAATATTGGAGCTGCCACTAGTATTGGTCATGCCCCTCCAGCACCAGTTCTTGTTCCAGATCCGATGCCCAAACCATGACACTGAAAATTCAGTCCTGTTGAAGCCATGTGCATGGATCAGCTGAAAAATCCTAATTTTCTGCCTTTTCCCCTGTCTAAAGCCCTGCATCGTACCTGCTTGGAAAACTCTGCATACTTCTTCAAGAGATTATGTTCTGCCCTGCCAGCTCAGTGGACTTACTGATCTATTCTTTTTGCTCTCTTTCTTGTCTGACCCTGTGCTAAGGACTATATGGTTAATGCTCTCTCACATCATTCTTTCATTAAATCCAAACCCAAAGTCTCCTTAAATTCCCTTCTCTATGTTAGACACAAGAACAACTTTCAAGAGACACTGTCTTGGAGGAGAACAGGGAAAACAGGCGGGAATGCAGATGACTGTGGTCTATTAAACTGATTTGTAGCAGAGTGACAGTGAATCTCCTTCCGCACTTTCTGTACATTTTGGGGAGGGTCATTCTGTGGTTGAAACAGGACAGACATAGGTCAATAGTTTTTAGGAACGGAAGCCCTGTCTTTATAAATGATCATCCCTATTGCAATCTCCTGTGCTTAAATAGAACTACTTGTAGCCAGTGGGAGATATATAACGTACTCTAGGCCAAACAGTGACCCATGAAGGATGCTCTGTCTTGCTTTAATTTGGCATCCAACTAAGCCATGTCTGCACTGCTATAGAGGAACCTGCAACCCAGCCTGCGTGTGCATGCTTGAATGTGTGGGAGCACTCACTGAGCTAATTGCTAGTGCTAAGCATCACTTGAGACTGAAATATCTGTGTCTGTATGATGATACATGAGTGTCTGAAAGATGTCAGATCCCTAATCAAATGTCTTCTGCCTTGGGGGCTGCCAGTAACCTCTCTGCAGTATTACTCATTCTGGCAGGTAGTATTCCAGAAGCTCACAAAGGCAGAAGGATCTGAAAAATTAGAAGAGGAAGAAACACCTCTTTTATCCAAAGAAGCAGTATCAGGATTGCCATTGTTCTGGCATGTTTTGGACTGGCTTCCAGCAAATACCCCCACAAGAAGGCTCGACCCTCAGCTGTTGAAAATCAGTAAGGATCATCTTCTTTCCACCAGGGCATGATGCTGTGCTTGTTATGATGAAAAGCAATGTTTCTTTATGTAGAGGCAGGTGTCCCTATATTCTGAGAAGTAAAATGTGCCTTAACACTGCAAGAAGTACTTAGGAGGGAAAAAAAAAAAAAAAAAAAGAAGTAAAACCACAGGTTTTATATATATGCCCTTGAAGAATTTTTTTTAGCCTGTGTTATCACACCATGCTTTTATACTGCAGCTTAATATACACATGAGAAATTTCAGGGCTGTTGAGCATGCAGATTTTCCAAGGGGATGAGCACAAGGTTACTTAGCACAGGTGTTTCTGTAATTGTACAACACTCCCTATTCATATGCCCACAAGCTCTTATTCCCTTGTGAATGATGCTGTTGTCTAGCATTAGAGCACCAGGTTCTAATAAAAACCACAAATAACATTGCTTTACAGTGACCCCATCTGTGAGTCATCTTTCATTTCATGAATGCATGCATCTCAGGGAGTGGATACTTTTGTGGTAAATATTATTCATTTAAGCAAGCGTGTGTGCATGGTTCTCCACACACCAAGTTGAGTGAACTGTGCAGAACATGACAAAAGAGAGAGAATCCCCTCAATTCATATGCTGAAATGGTCAGGTTGCTCCCCGTATTTGGCTACCACAACCTACATCAGGTATATCTCCACTGAAATGAGTAACGTTGTGCTCAAGATACTTAAAGAAGCTGGAGGTCACAGTTGTGCGATTATCTCTATTGTCACCATGCAGATTCTGTTCCAGCACATACATCTACCATGCCTGCAAATCCGGTACTTTTATGTGTAAATGAGCAAGCAGGGGATAGGCTGTCTGATTCCCACCCCCCTCCAAAACTCTTCTGTACCTTTCTACATCTTCACCCATACATCTGCTAACGCTCTTGACTACTCTAGGCCAGAGACTGTAGCAAAATGGACACACAAATTGCTTGTTTATGTTAGACTGGCTTTTATTTTATTTTATAAAATCACGTGTTTGTAGAGATCATTGTTTTAGGGGCTGTGATTAAACAAGACAATATGAATTATTCTGATTTTTTTCCTCTTTAACTTATGCCAAGCACAAGGAAATTTATGAAGCATCAAGAGCAGCTGGCCCAAGAAGCTGGAGCTACAGTTACTGAGCTGGTCAGTGTTCTGGTACTCACTACTGCTTGGTATATATTTTTATAGAATGATATCATCTATTGTTCATTTCAAATTTAAAAATACAGAGAAATGTAGCAGAGAGCAGCCTTCATTCTCTTTGATTCTTTTATGTTGTTCCTATGTAGCTTGGATTCAGTTGCCTGAGTAAACACCAGGTTCTGTAATGAAAAGATTAGTTCTCCTCTGCTCTGCTACACAGGGTCCCCCCTGATTTTGGATCCCAGCAGCCCTACTTAATTACTAATTAGTGTTCTTTCCCTTTCTTCCCATGTCAGTTGTGTCTGATAGTGATGATGATTGCTTAGTAAGTTGACTTAGCACCTTTGCTAATTGCTCAATAGTGCTGTGCTTTTGTTTATTTATTATTTTTTTCAGGGCTTTTGAAACACATTAGCTTCAGTAACCCTTTCAGATGCACTGCTTCTGTTATTGATAATATTCTTGGTTTCAAGAGAAAGAAGTTTGCAGCCTTTTTCTTGTGGTATAAAGCAAAATGTGTAAGGTTTTTTTACTGCACGCTGAGGACAGTGAGGCACCAACTGAGGTTGGAAGCTACAAAGGCAAAGTTGAAGGGGCAAAGCTACACAAGATGGCAGGGGTTGGCAGTGGAGGGTAAAAAGCAATTGGGAGTGTGACTTGGGAAAATAGAATCGAAGGTGACCTTCCTTTAAGAAAGAATTTGCAATTTGGCTCCCTAGCTGTACTGGGAAGTTTCCTAATCCAAATGCAGTTGTATGGCAGCAGCATTTTAAAAACATATTGTCTGGATCACAATTCCCCAAGGCCTGCCTGGTATATGCCTGAGATCTTGCACGTAAAGAGATAAGTCAGGTTTAATGCAGACTGGTTTGCTAATCGTGACATTTACATGAATGCATTCCTCTTCTATTACCCATCCAACTGCAAACAGGGATGGATAAAACCCACATCTATAACTGTGATAGTAAATATTGGAAAGAATAAAAATCTGAAAGCAAACTTAAAAATCTAGATCTGCAAGAGTGTAGAAAGGGACGGGGAAGGCACAATAGACCAACAGAAATTGTTCATCTTGCTACTCTGCTGTTGCTGTTACTACATTACCTTATATGCATATGCCTTTCAAGATGCTAGTTGGTGCTCTTCAGGGATCCACAAGCCTCCAACTGCTGCCACAGCCGCGAGCCCTCACCTTTTCTTTTTTTTTTTTTTTTTTTTTTTAGTTAGCATGAAAAGCTCAGAGCAGCAGGAAATCTGTAACCATGAATGTCGGCAATGGAGGAGCAATGATAGAAGGAGGAAAATTTCACATAATTATTCATGAAAAAAGAAAATCTTGGGTTTCACTTCTTTTTCTCCACACAAGAAGCAGTCACTGCTTTGCCACTTCACGTCTCACTCCTGAATCCATTGCTGGCCTGCAGGTCCCACTTCTTTGCAGGCAGAGGCCAAAGGGGCAGAGAGCAGCAGGGCCAGCTGGCCCCTTTCGGCAGTGCCTGCGGCTGCCCTGCCTGCAGGCAGAGCACTGCCTTCCCTGCTCTGCCTGAACGGGCAGGCACCGAGCAGGGGCCGCAGCTGAGAGGGGTAACTGCTCTGGTTAGAGACCCCTGCCCTTCTTCAGGGGCGGTGAGGGGCCAGCAGCCAAGGGTGACTGGGCCACAGTGCAACAGCTGCCTCTGAGCTGGATTCCCTTCCCCTGAGCTGGTACTGCACTCTGCCTAGGCTTTGCACCACGCGGGGTTGCACTCCCCATGTCTTCTGATGGCTGATTTCTGTCATATTTCTGGGTGAAAGGCAGACCTTTCCCCCATGCAAAGCCCTGCTGGGTGAAGGGGTGGGGGCATTTCATTCCAGCCAGTGCTGCTCCAAGCTAGAAACGAGGCAGGAGGCTTTGGAGGGAACAGGGCATTGCATCTCCCCAGGTAACACAGCAGCTGTGGAAGAGGAATCACAAAAGGCCATACCGCTGCACGGGTTGAACTGGGGAAGAAGAGAGAAAAGTGTGCTGATAATGGTCTGAAATTTAGTGGAGCAGTTTGCAAGATGAGGGAAGGGGGGGGGGGAATGGGAAGTTGACAATTGTTGCCAGAACACAAAGGAAATAAATTTATGTTCAGAAACAAAATGATAGTCTGGAAAATGGGAAAAGTTTTAACAGAAGGTTTTGTAATGTCAGGGGAAGTTAAGTTTGAAAGCAATTTTTCTGAACTGATCAGAACTCTTTGAATTCGCACAGCTGTCACCTTCAGAAGAGCTCAATTCGCTGCAATTAAATGACCTGAAGAATAGAGTAGTACTTAAAGTCAATTGCATTTCTGAAGAGCGATGCTGAAATGAGGAGCTCAGACTCTGTCAGCAAGTATAGAATCAAATGAATGGGACCTCAAGATGTTGTACGACAAGAAGGTGAATTTGTGAAAGTAACTAAAACAGAAAGCCTCAGTTGAAAAGGCCCATGTAAGACAATACTCTGCCTCCTAATCAGAAGAGGAGCCTTTGATATTATTATTCAGATCAAAGAGCTCTTCTGTTAAGTATGCCTTTATCAAAATATCCATCAGAAATGTTGTCCTGTAATGTTTAAGCTCTGGGCAAGTCCTGAAACAGTAAGCATGAAAGTACTTCACGGGAACAAAGCAGGACGCTCCTAGATGCAGGATGGCAGCCAGGCACTTCGCACGCAGTGGAAAGCTCTCCTGCAGTCTACAGCGCTGTCTTTCGCAGCCTCCAAGTACAGTCTTTATAGACAGACACCACCTATGGCTGGCTACCCTGCATATATGAATGCAGGCACACACAACACACAGGCAGCTTCCTCATCTATTGCTTTCTTCTTCAGCCTATACTTAGGACTTTGTGGTCCTACAGAGTTTTACAAATCAGGCATTCAAAGCAAATCAGTTTTAAAAGTGCTCAGCAGTCCCAAGAGATCGGAGATGGCCATTTATCTGTCACCGTGTATATCCAAGGCTGTCCCCTTTTTAAACTGCCATTTCAGCAGAAAGCTAGGAGTCCAAGCAGATCTCCATTTCTCTTTGCAAAATGGTGGTGCTTCAGATTCACAGGTTTCGGGGGCATGCAGGGTGGCTTGGCTCACTGCTCCTCCCTTCCTGAGGCATTTTTTCTCTTTCCGGGAATGGACAGAGAAGGGATTACAGAAAGTGAGTAGGCAGAAGTCTCAAGCTATCTCCTAACTACCCCTTCTGCTGGGGTAAACTTGGCTTACGCTGCTGTCCCAGGGCTCACCCTGGGTAGGTCTCTAGGGAGCACGGACAGAGCTTTGGGGCTGGGGCATCCCCAAGCAGGGTATCAGGCAGATATCCCCACGGCAGGAGCCTGTGTCGCCCAGCAACACGTGGAGGGAAACCCAGAACCACAGCACCATGGCCTCTGGCTTTGCATTTTTCTAATCTAAAATCCTCCCATGTGTTTCCACCACAGAAACGTCTCTTTGGAGCCAAGATGCCACAGGGGAGTAAGCTTTGCTAAGCTGTCAGCGTATTGTTTTGTTGTGGTGATTGTGAACATAAAGGGGATTGCTGCCCGGATGCTGTGTGACTGAGAGTTAACAAGGAGTGCTGCTTGGAGAAGACTTTTTGGCCGGGTTGTGAAAATTTCTGTTATGCAAACTGATATGAACAATGCAAGAAAAATCAGACGTGCTCTTTTGAAACTGTAGCCCCCTGACAGGGTCATGATATCTCTACACTCAATAATCCCAGGGGTTTTTTTTCACTTTTCAATCTCCACAACAGTTTTGACAGACATTTTTTTTTACAATTATTGTGCCACATGTAAAATCATACCTTCATTTGCCCAAACATCAGCCATTTGTTTCTAATTACTTGTGTAATAGGCACAATGGTGTTTTCTGAGAATGTATAATAACATTTTACCCTTCTGAAAGCAATGGGGTTTGATGAGGAACTGTTTGAACAATATTTTATGATTTCGGTGAATTGGCACTGAGCTAATTCTCTAATAGCCTATATCAGCCAGGCTTACGAGAAACACTTATGCAACCACTTCCTAAAATTATTATTGCTCAGGAATGAGATGTTTAATTGGCAGTGCTGCTTTCAAGTTTATTTCATGCTATTTCTTAGGTTTGGCATAGCTAGGTTCACATATGCACTTAGAAGAATGTCAACATGAATAAAAAGTGAGACAGTGGATTCCTAATCCTTAGCATACTCCAAAAACACAACTCATCTATTTTGGGGTTTTTTTGCAGATTTTGTTGTGTTTGACCACAAAGTTTGAAGAATTGCAGGAGGGATCTGGAAGTACACCAGCCTGAGGTCAAGCAGTGCAACAACACATTTTATGTGTGTTTGCTGCTATATTTTTTAACGGTCTTCAAGGGGTGTTATGATTCCACAAATCTTGTACCTGCTGTAAATGAGCTGTCTTCACTGTCTTCCAGCATCAGCTTAATACCTTCAGTAACATTGACTTCCGCACCTGCTTCAGTAAGACACCACCTGCCTAAATGCCTGTCTCATCACTTTAATCATTAGTCTCCTTTCTGACATGTTATTAGCCTTATTATACCTCTGCCTTCTAAAGGTGATCATCTGAGACTCGTTCTCCTTTCAGCTTTGAACAGAATCTCTGGGTGCAAGGCATTAGGTAAATAATTTTAATGTAATTGTTTCATTTTAGTGGCTAAATAAATATGTCTGTGCATGCTGGAAAGCTTTTATGATTGTTTTTGAAAAGCAGTTGGATTAGACTGCAAGCCAAGAACATTTTATGGGATAATTCTACCCCACCTCCTCCTTTCCATTGTTTCTATATGCCAACAGGTCTCAGACTATCTGGAAAGTCAAATGCAATTTCACACATGCCACCATGTAATAGAAAGATTTGATGTACCTATACTCTTAACTTAGAGGTGAAAATCAAAACATCCCCAAGGTGCAAGGAGCAGCTCTGTTATGTTATGCCAAAGAAGCAATGTTATGGCAAGAACAGAAGTAAGCAAGATACTGACCATCAGTCCGTCCCATAGCTGGGTTTGCTTCTCACATTGTCACTGTTGTAAGACCACTCCTCTCTTTCTAGAGTACAGCCCTACAATACCCCTGGCCTTACTAGCTGTTGCTTCCTGATAATCCTTTGCCCCTTTCTTCTCTTAAAAATTTGCCTCATTTCATATAGGCATACCTCATATTAAATTCCCATTCCACTTTCTCATGACATATATACACAATCCTGCAAATTTTTTTATTACATCCAGAATGTTTGTCTTTTTTTCTTAAGTTAGACATTGAATTTTCTTAATTATAGCCGAGAACTCTCTCCTAGCTTATCCAAGCTCTGGACATGAGTCCGATTCCAGGACAATTCTAGGACATCCCCAGCTAATGCCTACACCAGGGCACTACATTACTTGAAAATCTACCTTGCTATCCCTGTCATTTTAGGTGCACACTATCCTAAATATCCTGAGCAACCCGACCTAACTCTGAAGCTTTGCATAAGACGCTGAACTACAGAGTCCCCACAGGTCCCTTCCAAACTAAGTATCTGTCATATTACAGTATGGACAGTTAGAAAAAATGAGCCTCCAACTTAACAGAACATGTATCTAAAGCATAAAACCAGTTTTGGACAAGTCAAATAAGGTATTTATTCACAACTTCCAGAACACCTTCGGGAAAAAAAAATCTGCATGTAAGACATGAGGTTGTGTAGAGCTATTTACAGCCTAACAAGGACAAACAATTTATTAAATACAGAAACAGTCATGTTTTTTTTCAGTTCTGAAGCAGTGCTGTGACTGTGAGACAGATGAAATACAATGTTGGGAACTCCTGAAACCAATTATGGTAGATGATTGTAACACTGCATCCTCAGATATGCCTAATTTGCTCTTACTGCTGTAACTAATGAGGTAGATAAGAAAATAATGTCCATATGCACATGTGAACATATGTTTTTATTTAGTAACAATAGCAGAAATCATGATACTGGCTAACAAAATAAAAAAGATACACCTGATAAAAAGCATGCCATGAAGAACACAAAGTGAGAAATATCTCTTTCCTAGGCAGTAGGAAGAGCCCAGGAAAAAGTAGTGCAAGACTCTAAGCAACAAGAAGGTTCAAGTAGGAACAAAATCTCTGGTAAACTCTGATGGTTCCCTGTGTCCAATCAACTCTGGCAGTCCATTGCTGGCCTGTCTTTGGTTTTATTTTAAACACAATTAAGGATGACTGTAGGTGGTTTCTGAAATTCAACACAGTCCAACTCCTCCAGCTACATATTCCACCCCACCCCCATCTCCCCATCCCCC